>CAIGRO010186427.1:0-16022 GCA_903798355.1 Fraxinus baroniana
AAAACAGGACCAAACCGTTAGGTTTAGGTTTGAGTTTTTTTCAAACCGTTCAAAATGGTTTGGTTTAGGTTTGAGTTTTTCTCAAACCGGTTTAAACGGTTTGGTTTGAAAATTTGTCAAAAATCGGTAAAACCGGACCGCTTACACCCCTAAGTGAGAGTGTCATTCATAACATTACTTAGGGTTTTCTTATAACTTGGACACTCACTTGAACATCATCAAAACCGTGGCACTCGTGACACCTTAAAGACCTCTTCCATGAATCTTTAGCATCACTCTTTTCTCTTTTATCCTTACTAGAAGTATTAGATTCACCTTTATTTTTATAAGGAGAAATTTTACTATCCCTAAGGAATTTCTTGAATTTTCTAGTAAGGTATTCAAGCTCGTCATCCTTAGGTTTGTCATTATCAACGGTGTCAATATCTACATCTCTAATAGTTTTGAGAGCTAACGATTTCTCTTTCTTAGACTGAGGTAGGCTAAGTTCATATATTTGAGAGATCTTACAAGGTCTTCAATCTCAATTGAATTTAGGTCCTTGCTTTCTTAGATAGAGTCACCTTAGGTCTAAAGGTAGGGATCTCATAACTTTCTCACAATTTTAACCTCGGGGATTCGCTCACCTATGTTAAAACTAGACTTGATTGTATTATTCAGTTTTGCATAGAAATCATCCAAAGACTCATCATCTTTCATCCTAATTTCCTCAAATTTATAGTTAACACCTACAACTTGGAGTTTTTAACAGTTTTGATTTTCTCATGTGTGATTTTTAATATATCCCAAGCCTCTTTTGCAATCACACACATGGACACATCTAAACTCCTTAGGGAATAAAACCACAAAAATTGCACGAATGCCTATACTATTCCAAATACATTCATTTAGGTCATTCCTAGACCAAGTGGAAACCTGTGTGAGGGTAACTACACTAGCAACGATGATAGAAGAGGCAGTCCAACCTTTTTGTTCACTAACCAAAACCCGTTTACCATATATTTAAGAAGGGTTCTCATCCTAACTTTCCAATAGGTGTAATTACTACCATCAAAATATGGGGAAACGGAAAGTGATTGATTGATCTAGAAAAATAGGGTCAAGGATCAAGTTTAAAAGCTCTGATACCAATTGAAAGATTAAATATACCAAATTGTTTGGATCCAAATCCAGAATTAAACAATTAAAAGCAACAAGTCACTTACGTAATTTAATTTCTGTTAAATCTATTCCAATCAATTTTAATCAATAAAATCAAATTAGTAAAGTAAATAATGATCGCAAAGGAAAATCCTTAATTGGATAAATAACCTCCGGGCAAACTTGCTAGTAAATGATCCACTAGAAATGCTAACTTACCGTTATTTCAAACACTGCAAACCTTAGTTGACTCTAGTCACCTTGCTTGTAAATCACTGAAAAACTCCATCAATTGTGCACGTCGTACTTTCGAGAACTCTGGGTCGTTTTTTCTTGTTGGATCACAAAGAAGGAACTCCTTTAGTTCCGGAGCACTAGGAATCCAAGCACCTCTTTCCAAGCTTCAGAATTCTGAATTGGAGAAGGTAGGGTTTTGGTTTTGGTGTTTGATCAACGATCTTTCGTATTTTGATCTTTCGTTGAGGCAAGAGAAATTGGAATATGGATTTTGAATTCAATGTATGGTCTCTTGACTTATTTCAAGGCTCAACCAATATGGGAACAATGTTTGAGTTGAATAATTAGCAAATAATATTGTGGTTGAATCCAAGAATCAATGTGAGGTTATTTGGATCTTTGAAAAATTATCTCTATTATCAAAATAATGTTCAACGACATTTTGAGACGTTCATGGGGCTCTATATTTATAGTGAAGGTGTTTGGGATGAAAAAGAGAATAAAAAAGTGATTTATACAAATAGGGAAAACTGAATGTCAAACCGTTGTTCGAGCGAAGTACTCGCGCCGAGCGAGTGATCGATCTGTAGCTCGAGTGCCAGTGTCACGCTAGGTGAGCTGCAGCCTTGCTATTTTGAGTGCTCATGCACCACGTGTGAACAACGAGCGTCGGTGAGTCCTTTTTTGTATCAACTTATTAAAGTTCGAATCTTGATCTTTTTCTTAGATTTCTTTGAATTCTTTTTGGACTTTATCAATCCCAAATTATATTTACTAAAACTTGGACTCATTAAATCCTACTTTAACTTTGATTACAACTCAATAAATTCCCAATACAATTCAACTAGGACTTGATTTTGATTAAAACATTGCCAATTATAAATTTGGAAATTGCTAATTAAAATTTGTACTTAACATAGTACTTTTTTGTAAATATATATAATGTTTAATGAATGAATTTAATAAGGATATAATGTTGAAGTATAATATGACTTACCTGAACTTTTGCTAAATTTTAGACATGCCAATATATTTAATCACTTGAAAATGCTTCTTATCTGTAATAGACACTTAGCCATACATAACTCCTATATTACTATTAGAATTTATTTTATAAGTTTACAGAATTTAGTAGGAATATTTGATTTCTAAATGGACAGTTTTTTGGTATGATTTCAATATGCATATATAAATATTAAACGAAATAATTTTTGTCATTTTATAAAAATGGAACTAGACCAACTTAATCTACCGAAAACTGAGAACAAGTTAGGTCATACATTAAACTATCGAGATGAAACTCAGCACTTCTCTGTTAATTGGTAATTGGATAAATTATTTTTGTTAATCGGTTTCTGGTTGCCGCCTTTCTCAGGAGGAGATTTTATTTATTTAGAGAAAATGAGAGTTTTTTTCAATAAAGGGGATCCAATATATTTTTGAAAAGATTTGAGACTCCTGCAATTGCCCTTCATTTTTTTCCATTTTTTTATTTCTTCTATTTTTATTTATTTAAAGAAGGTCCCTACTTGCAAATTTAATGGAAGAAATGGAGGGAAAGACATGATTTGCAACTAAGTGAAAGGTTGGACATGTCTCATGCTATATGTTGATGGTAGATTAGTAACGGTTTGTAAAAGTTGGAAAAGAAACGTGTAATTTTCCCTTATTTTCAATGATTAATGAACACACAAGAAATTAATTATGTAAAGCCGGGTGTAAATATAAAAAGGCTATAAATTTAAAGTTAGTTTGTCGGGCAATTAATTATAATTATCGATTTATAATTAATGATAATTCTCGTACACTTGGACTCTTTTGGTTAGGTACGCCTATAGACAATAAAGAAGGGAACAAAATAAATCGTATTTATTATTGTGTACAGAGTATTGAGTTGGCCCATCGAGAGATAACATGAACGAATAAATACATACCAGTTGTGAAAAAAGGCATATCATGAAACAATAAGAGATTGACATATAATCATACATATTAAAAGAGAACTCAATGATTAAATATTCATTTACTCGCTATGTGGGTAGAGAATAAATTTTAAAAATCATCATTTGGCCGTACTCCCCACGAATAAACATATAATAGTATATATATGTAACTTGCACGAAATACCATAACCAGCCCTTTGTGTTGCAAATATCCCTAATGAGTTACAATACATTGCAAACATCATCATTCTGTCTTTGGAATAACTAATATACTTAATCGTCGCAGGTGAATGATATGAATAAATTGTCGTTTACCTGTTATATGTGGTGAATATACCTGCCATTGAAGAACGTTATATAAATATCTGTGTAAATTATACAATTAAAGACAAAGAAACGTCTAACAACTTTATAAAGGCTAATACTGAAACAATTTATAATATTATTCAAACATAAATGATAGATATTTAGATTAATTAAAAATAAAATAGTTGACTTTTCCCTCTGAAAAACACGTAGTTCGACCCTAACAATACTTAGAGGGGGTGAATAGGTATTTATGCGAAATTAAAATTATTAATTAATGGGCAACAAGTCACCAATTAATTATCTCTAGATGGTTAATCGTGCAAGTCATTTTTACCTATGTTTAAATAACGTAGATCATAAAAAACTCCGAACACTTTGCCAGTCATTGAACTATAAACAATCATAACTTACAGTCTACCAAACTAGATGACGACACATACTATCTGATTTCCTGACTACTATTCCGACAACTCCCTTGAATTTTGTGTTCCCTTGCACCAATTCCTGTTGCAATTTTCAAAACTCTCCTGAATTCTGCTCTATTGTAACAACTCCTAACTTTGTGGAATCGTTTATCTCATATGGATTAGAAGAACAACACATTCATCACCGACTGGAACTCCAGCCACATTCCTTTGATATTCAGCAACTCTAACATATGTGGATGAAGTAGCAGTGTGGTATTTGGATTGGAATCTGATGTTTTTTTCTCACTACCAAGAACTCAATATCAAAGAATTATAAATGTTGAAAGCTTCAATGATGAAGGGAATATGAAAGCACAATGTTTGCTTAATGTTCAACCTTCAAAGAATATGTTCTGTGGCTATTTGGTATTTATAGGTAGGGTATAAAATAGATTGATCAGGGAAAAAGTCTTGAAATCGCGAAATAAAAATTTCTCATATAACTATGTTGCTCGAGCGAAGGCCTCGCGACGATCCAACGGCGTTGTTTTTGTTTTTGTAGCTCGAGTCAAATCTTAGCGACAGCCTAGCGAAAATTCACACTATTTTCCTCCTTTTTGCCATTCTCAAACCTTAGACCTAATGACCATATTTTCAATTATTTGCATATTGCTCCTTGACTTTATAACCAAAGTACAATTCAATCATTTTGTTTACAGAATTGCCAATTACAAAATATCCAAAACCTAACAAACTCCTCATTTGACATTCTAGGAAAAAACTACTAACTAAGTCAAGACAGTAATCAAAAGTAAATTATAGGCTCAAAACCTATGACAAATTAACTGACTTGAACAATTCTGCAGTTTAATCAGCACCTGTTTCCTGAAACAAATAACTCAACACCCACTGTAAAATGTGTGAAAAAAGTACTATAAAACAGTTTAAGCAGTTTATATAACTTAGGCAATTTATGAATCAATCATACTTATTCAGTTTTAATATGCTTGATAAATCAAGACATAGTACCAATGCAATCCAACATACCATGAACACACATTGATACTACTAAAACATTAAACTTAATTTAGCATAAATGAAATGAAATGATAAAATGCCTTTGAATTAAATAAAAGTCATATGCATATGATCTGCAATACAGATTCAATACAAATGTTCCCCCTTACTGGAAACTTACAATGATTTTATGCAGTAGGCAAATGTATCTATGTCTCTCCCCCAATAACCCCTCATACATATCAAAAATTTAATCAATGATCATAATGCCGAAATCAAAAATTTGATTGATTTGATTTGATTTTTCTTTTTCTACTCCCCATTTTTGTCACAAAAGGACAAGGGATAAAGAATAACATTCAATATTTTAATAAAGTAGGTGTAAGCAGTCATAAGTATATTCAATGAACAATATATATATATATATATATATATATATATATATATATAGGAGATGGGAAAGAGAGACGATACAGAGGGCAGAGGAAAAACGGAGAGGAGAAACGAAAAATAGAGGCGGTGCTGGAAGAGAAGAGAGAAAAAGAAAGGGAAAAAAAAAAGATAGAAGAAAAAGTCAACAGAGAAAGGAATGCAGAGAGAAGAAGAAAAAAGAAGGAAAAGAAAAGAAGATTGCAACTACCAGGAATTTTCACGTTTCGTTAATTTTTGGTGATATCTTTCCACTTTTTCATGTTTTTATTTTTTCAGTATCAATAACTAGTTTTTATATTAGTATCCTTTATTTTTTTATTCAAGATTTTTGTTATTTATTTATTTATATGTTGATTTTATTATGAGTTTAATGCATTAAATTACCTGATCAATAATTTGGTGATTATGTGAGACTCTTAAGAATCGATAGTTGAGTTTGAGATTTAGACCATATAGTAAAATTTGGTAAATTAGTATAACGTTCAGAAATACATATACTAATTATTACTGTCATAATTTGAATTCTTAAAACTAGTGTTTCGTTTAACTAAAATAGATACACATAGAGATATGAAAATTAATTAGTTAAATAGGTACAATGGGAACTCAAGAGGGGTAAATTGAATACAATGGAAGAATTCAATTGAACACTACATTAAGTTATGAATTNATTAAGAATAAATGTGATCAATAGAAAAAACTGTTTTGCCCTATTATTCATCACATATTTATTTTTCCAATTATCTGTTGTTTGCAATCATTTTTTATTTTCAATTTGCTAAAAGTAGTTAGTCAAAATAATCACAATCATCGTAAATATTTAATTGCTTTTGTCAAATATGAATTAGAAAAAATAGATTAAGATCTAAAGTATAGTTCTCGTGGGAACAATTATCTTGTAGACTAGTATGTCATTATAGTTTCATTTTATTAAAATTATCTCTTTAATTTCTAATTGGTTTAGGAGATCTGATAGTTCTAGAAATAGGACTGAAAATTTTTCAAACACTTTTCAAGATGATGAAGAAATTGATCAAGATCATGCATACGATTCTACATCTACATCATCAATAGATTCATTTAATTCTCATGAACTTCGAAATGCTCAAATTGAAGGTATAAAAAAAGTTCTATCTATGAAATAAGAAAGTTTGATTTTCGTGAAGATTATGTTATCAAAACTTTTGAGCAAACTCTTGTTATAAAAAATCAAACAGCTTAAATAAATTGATTTTCAAAGGATGCTATTCATAGAAAAGAAATTTAAATATCTTTATGTTGGACTGATTCAAATTGATGTTAAACCATTGCTTACACTTGGTTTAGATATTCCAATTTTCTTAACTCTCAAAGATAAGAGATTTCTCAAATTTGAAAACTCATTACTTTCTGTTCTAGAATCAAATCTAGAAAGTGGTCCAATTTTTTCGAACTGTTATTCAAATTTTACTATTCATCTCAATGATGGAGTTATTTTAAATGCTCTTACTCTTCAAATTCAAATGAAAAACTTCGATATTAATGATCATTGAAAGCATTGTAATATATCGAATATATTACACGATAATGAACAATCAACTCAATATTCGAGCTCTTCACTCATCTCCAAAGAAGAAAGCCTCCTTGTGGAGATCAACTATCTTCATTCAAATATCATGATTCCTAAAAGGATACCATGGAACCTTCAATCCAGAGGACTTGAATATGATTTTGAAAATGCTCAAAACCCAATTCTTCTTCATGTTCGTACAATTCCAAATCAAATAATTTATTTTCCAGATGGACATGTCAAGATGATATTTGATTTTTGATTGCAAGATTTTGCTCAAAAGTGACTTCAAGTTCACCTCGTCTTCCTGGGAGCTCTCTTTAGCACTGTTCTGTAAAGTGCTGCTATGAAGCCATTAGTTTCCATCATTATCTAGAGGTAAGTAACGTAATATGGTGTAAAATGGCATAATGTGTGTGTGTGTGTGTGAATTTAATAAGGATAATGTTACAATATAATATGACTTACCTGAACATTTGCTAAATTTTAGTTACACCAATATATTTAATTGCTTGAAAATGCTTCTTACCTCTAGTAGAAACTTAGCCAGACGTAGCTCCTATATTACTATTAACATTTATTTTATTAGTTTACAAAATTTAGTCTGATTATTTGATTCTTAATGGACAATTTTTTTCCAATATACATGTATTCATTAAACGAACCGTTTTTCGCCATTTTATAAAAATGGAACTAGACCAACTTAATCTACCAAAAATTGAAAACGAGTTAAGTTATACATTTAACTATCGAGATGAAACTCAGAACTTCTCTGTTAATCGGGTAATTGGATGAATTATTTTGGGTACCGCTATTTCCATCCACATTTTTTATATATACATCCACTTTTAAAAATAAAATTTTATTATATTTTAAATCCTATGTAAATTTACTTAAATAGACATGTTGGGNAGAATCCAACAAAATTAAACAAAACATCCGATAAATATTAGGGTACCGCTATTTCCATCCACACTTTTTATATATACATCCACTTTTAAAATTTAAATTTTATTATATTTTAAATCCTATGTAAATTTACTTAAATAGACATGTTGGGAGGAGTTCAAACAATTAGCTCACTAAATCAACAATAAGTACAACATTTCAGAAACAAAGTGCTGAAATTATAAACTCAAGAATCTGTACTTAATATAATATGCAAGAATCGGACAGAAACTATATTTGAAAATATCCGAAATCAAGAACTGAATATATAACCTAATATATTCTGAAATATTAGTCCACTAATATTTAAATCTCGAACATACACCAACTGAACAAAATCAGACTCTATAAACTGCAGACTTGAACAGGTATTAAAGTCAAGAAACTGAAGTAATAGTATACTCAAGTAAACTGCCGAAAACACCAAAATCAAGAACTAAAATATAAAGTATAGGTGACTAAAATAATAGACCACTTAGGCATAAAACTTGAACAGAACACACTTGGAAATTCATACCAGATTACCTGCTTAATGTTCTCTTTAGATTTAATGGAAACAAATGGGCCACTAAATTCTTCCTTTTCTATCAAATTTTTGAATGATTGAATCCTTTCCAAACAACTACGTAACTGACACCTGCATTGTAATTTTATTTATCCAATCCTCAATAGGCTTTAACTTAATTTTCAAGAGTATCTTGTGAATTGTCATGATCCTGTTACGAGGATAATACAACCAAAATGTTACTTGTGCAAAATGATAGGCACGTTCTTTCCCATAAAGTTACATTACATTTTAGTGCAAGTTTTATAAGATACTGCTGCCTATTTTATGGTGCAATGAGTGCTGGGTTACTGGATGGTTTAGTAGTGTCTAAAGATGATATATTAAATTATATTTTTCATATTAGGGTGGTAGTGCCAAGAGCTGCCTATGAAATTCAATAGTATATGTTAAGTAAATAATATATGTTAATTTAATGTTTTATGAATAAGAATGATAAGGTTTCTAATAAACACTATTAACATGGTTAAGAAAATAATATATGTTAATTTAATGTTTAATCACTTTAACTTTATTCGTATTTCATTCATTTGGTTTAGAAGAGTTTATGGTTTTAGGGATTGTGTGAATCTATAGTGTTAGGGATGCATTTAAAGTGGAATGAATATATAAAATTCATGTGGATGTACATAGTATTTAAATAAATGAATTTAATAAGGACAAAATTGGAATATGACGTGGATGTAAATAGTATTTTTTTTAAATTTAAAAATTTTGTAGTGGATGAACTTAGAGTGGGATGAACATATAAAAAATGTGGATGGAAATAGCGGTACCCATAATATTTGACTGATATAGTCAAGTTAGACCTTGATCCTCAAATGATGGCATTTCGATGGCTCTTCTACTTGATTGTTCTTGAAATAGGGCCCAATTTGAGTGTGGATTGCATATCTAATTTGAGAGTGATCAATGTCCTGGCTTGACTTATATATAGCACCTGTGTAATTTGAGCATGGTTGGCTAAGCCTAAAAAGATAAGTAAGCTTTCTAAGGTTAGAGGAATTTTTTTATTAAAAAGGAGAAAAAATTTGAGTTATTCAAAAGTGGTTGGAAACATAAGGTTTAAAAGTAAATTTTACCATTTAATAAAGCTCCACAAACAGTATACTATCCATATTAAAATATAAAAAGTTGAATCATTGATCTTAGCCTTGTGTGCTTTTTTACGGACTCGATAAGGTATTTCATCCTCTGAGTGGCCATAGCTGCTCGTATAGTGATCTCATGTTTTCAACTTGCAGCATCGGACAGGGTGTCTTGTGGGTTGCTTGAGGAAGTTGCAGAACTGGTGTTTGTCTTCAATTTTGGACGAGTACAAGAACTTCGCTGGCACAAAATCGAGGGAGACCGACTTGAGATTTCTTGAGATTTATGATATTTCATGTTTAAGGCATAGCCTACAGAGCCTCATCTACCAGTACCAGGGGTATGGTCTACAGAAGAGACGCTTGCTTTACAGAGAAGATTGCGTACAGAAGCCAAGGATAAGTTCAGTGCAGTTAGCCTAATTGTAGTATAGATTTTACATTTTACTCAAGTTGGAAAATTTGTTAGATTGGTTTATACTTCTGTGCAAGAATCATTGCTTGGAATGGTTTATTCTTTTGTTATTTGACATAATGGGAAAATTGCTTCAAATTTTGATAGAAGGATAATGGACTACTTAAATCATGGGGGTACTAAATGATGTGGATTACTGTAAAACGAATAATGTATAGTGTCACTTGGGGCGTGTTGATAATGTTTAATATGTGGAGCTTAATATGTACACTTTTCTTTAGAAATTTTGCATATGTTTTGTTTTAGGGGCATTAGATGTAATTTTAACTTAATTATGGTCACAGTACTGCTATTTGTACACCCACACAATACAGAGAGGCTAGGTGTTTGTTTGGCCTTGATTATGAAACTCTCTTCTCTAAGTGGCATGGTAATATACTTCGTTTACGCATGTTTCTTTGTGCTGTCTCGTTTTAAAAATTCTGTTGTCCTCGTATGTTCATTTTTTCCTTTAGCTGAGGGTCTTATTGCTTTGTTATATGATAAACTAAGTAAAAATGCTTTGTTTATGTTTATACTATTAGAAGCTTATTTGTTGCCTTTGAGATTTATTTTAAGACATGGGAGTTTTTGTTATTGAGGTTTTCATTGTTGTTTTCCATAAGAAAAGTGTTCTTGATTCTAACACGGATAAAATTTGTTTGCCTGTCACAACATTGGAATGAAAATGTCATACAGAAAAGTGTTCTTGATTCTAACAAGGATCAAATTTGTTTGCCTGTCACAACACTGGAATGAAAATGTCATAAATTGGTGCTTCTTTTATTGTCCTCTGTCGTTGAATTATGTCTCTTTGGTTTATTTTAAGGCCACTAGCAAAATTGGATGTAAATTCGACTTAATTTTGGTTACAATATTGCTGTTTATGCATCCACACAATCCAGAGGAAGTCCGTTTTATTTTCTCTGTGTGGTTTATGTTTGTTGGACTAAATTTCATAGCCTTGATTTTATCTGTTAGCCGAGGTTTTGGTGACACATATCCCATTCAAATTCGTAACATTTTAGCACCTACAGAAAAGTGTTCTTGATTCTAACACGGATCAAATTTGTTTGCCTGTCACAACATTGGAATGAAAATGTCATAAATTGGTGCTTCTTTTATTGTCCTCTGTGGTTGAATTATGTCTCTTTGGTTTATTTTAAGGCCACTAGGAAAATTGGATGTAAATTCGACTTAATTTTGGTTACAATATTGCTGTTTATGCATCCACACAATCCAGAGGAAGTCCGTTTTATTTTTCTGTGTATGGTTTATGTTTGTTGGACTAAATTTCATAGCCTTGATTTTATCTGTTAGCCGAGGTTTTGGTGAAACATATCCCATTCAAATTCGTAACATTTTAGCACCTAAAACATGGTTATGCGACGTCGTGCTGAAATTTGTGCTCGACGAAAATGTGAAATCTGTTTCGTCTGCCATATTTTCCGTAAGAAGTGAATCAGCAGGTTAGTACAAGAAACATTCTGATGAACTTTGAAGATATAGACAAACAATTTCATCAATTATCATTTAAAACATTAAACAAAACATAAAGATAATCAATCAAGTTCCGTAGCCAAATAACCTGAATTTGGATTGTACATGTCTATGCAATAGACACAGCTATACTATAATCAGCAGAAAAATTTGATATATAGATTGAATCAGTACTATACTTGACTGTTCAGTTAATGAGTCTACATTAACCAGCAAATCCTGAAATAAATTTCATAGCAGATGCTTCATCTCCATTGGATTATGGAGCTGAAAATCATGCCTCCTATGATAATCTTCAGTGTTAGCTACTTGCAGTTGAAGGGTAGGACTTGAAAACATGGGATATTGCGAGTACTGAGGCATTGGGTACAAGTTTGGGAAATAACGGCAACTCAGTGGCGGCTGGGCATTGGGAAAAGGAACATTGTCTAGTACCCCGAACCCTAAACCATGGGAAACAGAGATTTCACCGCCACTAATATCCATATAATTGCCCCGGATTTCATCACCATTGCCATACGTATAATTTCCGTAAGTATCTTCAGCTTCACATATATAGTTGATGTTACTGCTTGATGCACCATCATTCATTGGCATCATCATCAACCTTGGATTAGCCATATTGAATGAGCCGTCAATAATTTGTGGATCATAAGTAGGCATCAAAGATTGCTGCTGCTGATAACTTTGGTACATGTATATATTTTCTTGAACTGATTGAGCATCCATTTGATTCTGATTCATCAAATTAATTCGAGACTTGACATTCTCAATCTTAGCCTGCAGAAGACTACCAAAGTGCTTCAGCTCATCGTATGTCAAGTTATCATACGTTGCATCCCAAACTGGGTACTTAGTTTCATTGTTCTTTTTGCGTGTTTTCAAAAGCTCTTCTTGAACTTTCTTCACTTGATCCTTGAAAAAAAATGACAAATCATAGGTTCTTTGTCTGCAGTCATCATCTGATCTCTTCTTGTAGGAGCTGATCAAGTTTTCAATCTCTTCACGATTTTCGGGCCAAATTGTTGGCTCGAATGGTTCGTCTCCTTCTGATGGCCCGTAGAGAATCATGCCTATTTTGACTCCACATAGAGTCGATAATTCATAAGCCTTCTTCTCCAAACCTTTCTTTCTCTTTTCAAAAGTTACACGGCGTGCCTTCTTGTTGTTTCTCAGTTCCAGGGTTAGTTTTGCTCGACCCATCTTCATAAACAAAATCACAACAATCAGAATAAATTTTTTTGACTTTCGATAGTGAATTATACGCGATTACAGAGATCGAGACAAAGAACGGTAATATATGTAAACTGATAAGCACAAACAAAGAGAGAGAAAACTCAAATTATACTTTAATATTATTAGTACTTTGTTACAAATTCGAATAGAAACGAGGACATATAAATTCTAAGCTATAAATTCTGATTAAAGAACAGAACTGTAATCAAGAAACTACCTTAAGAGTTTCTGGGCTTCAATTCTCCGATCTCAAATAGCTTAATCTTAGTAATGAATGGGTTCTCATATAGAATAGAGAGGGAGAGGGGGTGTCGAATTTATATGGAAACAAAATTCTGCAAAAATCGATGAAGATTTTCTTGATTACAAATTTTTGGAATATTACCATATGGGTTTCACTGAGATTTAATTCTTTCTTGCTGACAAAGACGCTTAACGGCTAAAAGATTTTAAACGCCGAAGTCCAAACCCATAATTTTTTTGTTTAATTTTCTACCGTGATTGTTACAATGCTTAGATATTATGATCTTATATATGTATTTGTATGTGCATTTTCATTTTCATTTTCATTTTAAGATGCATTTTGTGATTTAACATAATTTTGGATTTTGGTCAATACTATTCAAATTTGAAACTTGAATTAGATAGTATGAAAAGAAATTAAAATTTTGTTAATTTTAATGTTAATACAATTTAATATTGCATGCCAAATATGAATTGAAGTCGAGAATTCAACTTTTGTATCCGTGTTTTGAAGAATGACTTGTGTTTGACGATTTCGACAACTTCTCTTAAGTTGATGAGTTTGATAGTGTTGTTATGTTTTGTACTAAACTTGTTCAAAATATGAAATACAAACGAGGGCAAGGTCGGCCATAAAATATTCGAGGCTCTAGGCAACAAATTAAATGAGCCCTTTTAAAATAAATAACTTATTCTTAACTTTCATAAAAATAATTTTTATATATATTTTTAAAAAGTTATAAGCTTACTAAAAAATATATTTTAAAAAAATAAAAATTAAACTCATTAAAGATGTAAGTGTGTGAGTGGTTTTGGGTCTCTTATTTAGTCAATCACGTTATTTAATTGTGTCTTTTAAATGAAGTAAAGGATCCAACTCAAAAAAGAAAGGAATTTTTTTGTTGAATTTTTGAGCTTTTAATTTTTTGGGGCCCCTCAAAAATTGAGGTCCAAGTCAGTGGCTTAAGTTGTCCTGGGCTAGGGCCGGCCCTGATCGAGGATGTATTTTTTGATAAAGACGTGTTGCTCTCATTCACGACATATGATTCACTAGAATATGGAGTTTCATGTCGATAGTGCTCCCAATTGGGAAAAAATATGTCTGAGATTACGAAGGTTGGCTTCAAAGATTTTTATGTTGAAATTTGTGCATTTTCGTATGGAAACATTGATGCATGGTTAGCTCGATCCAAAAATAAGTTGACAATCCTTGAGGATCATAGGCAAAAAAAGAGGCACCTCAACTGGAATGGTACGAGTTGAATTTCTTAACATTTATAACAACTACATCAATCCAACTAATGATATTTTTAATCTTAACACTTACAATAGTACTACATTAATTCTTACAAATTAACATAGTCAAACTTTGAAATATATAAATAACAAGTTGTCTAATAAGATTCATTCACGAATGCATACAAATTATCAAAAAGTAAATAATAACGTTAAAACAACGATAATCCCATCTGATTGATTCGGTTGCTTCAAACCTTCAAATCTACATAAAAAAAAATGAAATATAAACTAGAAGTTAGAGAAATAAAATATTTTTTTAAGTATTGCTATTATTTACCAACCATTTAAATAATCATTCATTGCTTGACTTATCACATTTTTTTTTGAGATTTTGGAATAAGAGCAATCAAGCAAACAGTTTTCAATAAGTTTCCCACAATATCCTCTTATGTTCAAATTCTACCAATAAAGTGTGTCGTGACTACCATATAATTTTATTTTATTTTTGAATTGATGTCCAATGATCGTTTGATTTCCTACAAGTGTATTCAACATAGGATCAATCAATTTTAACTCTAATAAAATAGCAAATTGTGTTTGAAGAGTTTATACTAAATTAACGAATTAAAGTAATGATTCTAGCGACCAATTTAGGGAGCTTTTGTAAATTAAGATGGGATATTACTAAAACTTCAAATGCCCCTTATTAATCCATCTTTAACCTAAAACAATATTACCACAATATGTATATATCATTGTTGATCAATGCTCCTAAATTAATTAAAAACATCTCTCAATGCCAATTAAATCTATTCCTTCATGTGACATTCCTATATCTTTATGAACTATGCAAACATGAAAGCGTGTATTGAAAACACTAGAACATCAATAGAAATCATGCAAAACATAACAGTATATTTATATCTCCTATTGAGCTTTACAATGGTTATTATAAATGCTATCTATTTTATAGTTTTTCTCAAAATCAATAAAATTCACAAATAAATCCAATTGGTATCAAATAATTGAAAGCATTAAATGTAAGAAAGTGATTTATATATAAAATTCTGAAAGAAAAAGAAAACAACCCGATTTTGCCAGATATCGCATGGGCAGTTGGCCAAGCATAGTCTTGAGCTTCTATTTTTGAAATCTGAAGTTGGGCAGTCACCCAAATTTATAATTGGGCTTGATTCTTTTGAGTCATTTTTTCATGTAATTTCGATCATTTAACTTCTAATTACATCCAATTAAACTTGTAACATCTTCAATCTTGTTTTCTGGTCCGAAATAACTATTGGATGTTTACATTTTATTCCCCACACTTTTGATTTCACCAATTTTCTCCAATTTTCACTTTTTTCTTTCAATTCCTCTTCCATTCATCGAATTTTACCTAATAAATGAAATATACAATAAATTATGTTATAATTTCTCAAAAGAACTAGAGCCCTTTGGAACCGATTAAAATCTAATTAAATTGAAAATATAGTCGTTATTGAGTCTCACTCATCTAATAAAAGTCAAGAATAACGGCTAATTTTTCAATTTTAATTAGGGGTGGCAAAAAAACCCGACAAATCCGATACCCGCGAGGCCTTGAACGGGGCGGGAATTACCCGCTTAATCGGGTATTCAGAGCGGGGACGGGTAACGGGCGCCCTGCCCCTGCCCAGTTTAATAATTTTTTTTTTTAGAATTATATACTTTAAATG
>CAIGRO010186453.1:0-10002 GCA_903798355.1 Fraxinus baroniana
TTAAATTTCTCACTTTAAGGTCCTAGTTTCAAATACTAACGACTATAGCGAATTTTCGGGATATTACATGGACGATTTTTATAAGTTGCATATCAATCGAAAGTAATTATTTCATTTATGTATTCATTATTAATATGTTTTGAAACTCATATAATAATTTGACATTTTCATTAGGTCGAATTTGATGGGCGAACCATATCATCCGAACTCCGCTCACAAGCCTGACAACTTTAGAGAAGACGTGCCCATACATGAATATTGCCATTAAAAATTATGACTTCGTTACAACTTCAATTATTTCTTAATTTTGTTTAGATTTTCATGAAACAATTTTTGAGAAACAATGTAATATTGAGCAGAATCTATCTTAAATACACTTGACAAATAATGCATTCAAAAGCATAATTTCTGGCTTTCTTATGACACCGCGTTTTGATTAATATGAAAAAAGTGAATAATCAAATGGAAACTCAAATGGAAGTTTCAATAACAAGATAACAGAATGGTGAAAATCTATACGAATCATCATCAACACAAGAAAAATGAAAGCACGAGTGACTTTCTTAGATAAAATAACATATACAGTTGGAGTTCAATAATAACTGATATTAGAGGCATCAATAATTATCTAGTATAGCCAACAAGGAGAAGGTTATTCAATCTACACTCTACATAGAGCACCACATGTTTGGCCGCTACCACTATGAGGCCATCTACATTCATGCTAGACCGTCTACCACTATGAGATCCTCTAAATTCATGCTGGGTCATCTATCGCTACGAGATCAATGCAACACTTAACCATAAAAATATCATTGAGTTGGATGGGAACCGATTAGCAGTTATCGTATACACAACCAACCACTGGATAGGTAGAGGTCTTCCACTCAAGATGTGGGGGTAGTAGGAGGTGCTTTGTGAGACACGTGTCTTGATGACCGCCTGACAATTATATGGCTTCAAACAACTAAAAAATACTCCTAAGGCAAGACAAATATGGATCTTAATATTCCGGCTATTTGAATATGCATTCGATCTTTTCTTCCTAAGATTACGTTCTTGAATTCCTCGCTAATTCTCACGTCGGTGGTAAAATAAAGGAAAAAAAAGGAAAAAGCCTCAACCTTATTTCGTAGGTAGCATTTCTTCATCGGAGTAGCAGAAGTACCTTGTACTGCTAGGAGGGTACAAAGGCTTGTTTCATAATCATTTCATTGGTTTCGTCTTTGGGAAACCATTGAACACAAAAGCTATATTAAGGAGATGGACTATAAGTAAAATGCGCATGGTCAGAAATATAGTAGAGATGGAGTTGGAGTCCGTTGCAAAGGGTCATGACTTGCCGCCGCCGCCGTATATGAAGTAGAGCCAATCTATATTCTGGAAACTCAGTTGGCAACTAAGATAACCCTCCTACAAAGTCAATTGTAAAGAGCTATAGTCCTACCACAAATCCTACCAGAGGTCATACGTGAAAAATTACCTCAAGTGGCACAAGTGGTTGTCTAATCTGTTATGTGGCCAATAATAGAAGACTTGGGGGCTATGGGGTTGCAGCTCCACAGTTTCCCTGACCCATGGTAGACTTGGAACGAAAGATAGAGAAAATGATGGCCTAGAAGATAGATGATGCATAACCCATTTGCGCCCCAAATCATGGCAGTCCCTCTAGAAAAGCTTCAAACAGCTGATGATAGAGACATACCATGACTATACAGCCCTGGATACAATGATATGCTAGTATTTTCCCCAGACACTCAGGAGAGAGGCTAGAGACTGGATCACCACTTTGGCACCCCGGTCTATAAAAACATTTGATGAGCTCTCTAGGAGTTTTGTAGCTTACTTCTTGAGTAGCGACAGAAAGAGAAAGACAACCCTTACATTGATACAGGTTATACAGGAGAAAGATGAATCTTTGCAGGAATATTTAGCTAGGTTCAGTCGGGTGACACTTGGCATAAAGGAATTCAAATGTCAGCAATGGTAACATTGTTGAGGAATGGTACACGAAACCATCCTCTAAGATCATTTTCCAAAAACTCTTCGGAATCGATGCATGACCTGTTGAAAAAGGTGACAAGTACATTTACAGATAAGAAATAGAGAAGGTCATGAAAAACATCAATGAAGGATGGGAAGCAGAAAATCATGAGCGAAAGTCAAGTGATAAGCGATAACCCACAGACAAAGGTAAGCCAAAGAACGAGCGCATGAATAAGGTGTATGTTCAGGATCGGTCCATTTGGTAGAGGCCTTTAATCTTTTAAATACTCTATAGTCAAAGGTGTTGATTGAGATACGAGATATGAAAAAGCTTGACTGTCAAATCTAATGGCAGCATCCGCTAGCAAGAGAGACAAGAGCAGTTATTTCCATTTCAATAGGGAGCATGGGCATGATACAAATGAATGTATCCATTTGAAGAGGAGATCGAACATCTCTTGAAGCGAGGGCTCCTGACTAAGTACGTAAAGAATGATCGAGGCAAGCAAAAGGTTGATAATCATCCACCACCCAAGGTCGGTGTACTAAATGTGATAATTAGAGAGATCGTAACAGATGGGGATTCAAACTCAACCAGAAAGAGTTATGCTAGCATAGTTACGGTCAACTCCACTCAAGAGGAGGCAAAGTTCGATCAAAGTATCACTTTTAGTGAGGAAGATTTAATTGGCGTAGCAACCTCCCACAATGATACTTTGGTGATCGTCGTTGACATAACAAATTACAATGTCAAGAGGGTGTTGATCGATAGTTGTAGCACAATAAATGTCCTTACTTGGGAAGCATTTGTAGTATTGAAAATTTTGTCGAAAAGATTAAAAGCAATATACACCCACCTCTAAGGATTAGGAGGGGCCACTATCATACCAGAAGGAGCCGTGGAGCTCCCAGTGACATTGGACACTTATCCTACGAGTGTGTTTATCATGTAAAACGTTTTGGTTGTCAAGGCCCCCATGGCATATAATGCAATCTACAGTCGACCTCTACTAAATGCTGCTGGTCCCATTCCTTCCATTATCACCAAGTTATGAAATTCCCAACCACTCGTGGTGTTAGGTGTGTGAGGGGCAACCAACAATCTTTGAGAAAGTGCTATGTTGATAGTATACATGCTAACGGATCTCCATTATTTATGATATTGGATTTCGACCCTCTAAGGGGACGAATCGAGCCCCTCAACATGACGAAAAACATCTCGATGGCAAAAGGACGTGAATTTAGCATTGGGACAAGCTTAAAGTCAGAAGAAAGAGAAGAATTGGTGAAGTGCTACCACTTTTTCAAGGCAATTGGGGGCTCTACCAACTGTGAATGGACCAAGGAGTGTGATAAGTCTTTTGAATCCTTGAAATAGTCAGTACAACAGCCACCGATTTTTACTAAGCCGTACGCAGGGGATGTGCTATGTTAATACTTAACAGTATCAAAGCATGCGGTCAGTGATGTGTTGGTGAAGGAATTTTCAAAGGTACAGAAGCCAGTCTACAATGTCAGCTAAGTGTTGAGAGGTACGGAAACACAGTATACCTCGCAGAGCAATTGGTGTTTGCATTGATTGTAGCAGTCGAAATTTAAGGCCATACTTCCAGTCTCACACAGTACGAGTCATGATGGATTAGCCTATTAAGAAGATTTTGTATCGACTTGAAACTTCTTGGAGGATGTTAAAGTGGGCAGTCGAGTTAAGTGAATTTGACATCGAGTGTAAGCCAATAACGGCTATCAAAGTGCAAGCATTAGTGAATTTTATCGCAGAGATTATAGCCTCATCTGACTATCCCTTATGACAGGAAATAGTTTGGAAAATCTTTGTAGATGGTCCCTATTCTATGAAGGAATTGGAGTAGACATCATTATTATAGGGTCGAAATCTGAAGACTTGAGGTATTCTTTGAGCTTCAAGTTCTCGATAACAAATAATGATGCTGAGTATGAGCCAGTAATCATGGGCATGGGCTGGCAGTCAGACTTGGGGTGTCATTAGTAGAAATTTACAGTGGCTCTCAATTGATAGTTGGAAAAGTGACGGGGAGAATTTGAAGCAAATGATGGTAAAATGGTAGCTTATTTGATGAAAGTTAGGGACATGCAAAGAGGATTTGCAAGTTTCAAAATAACCAAAGTCCTCTGCCAAGATAATGAACGAGTCAATGCTTTGTCTAAGCTTGCGTCCGCAAACTCAAATAATCTGCCTAGCACGACAAATGTACAAATCCTGCGACAGCCGAGCATTATGCACATAGTTCACATAGAAAACATGGAGCATGAGAAAAGTTGGATGACCAATTGATCAATTTTCTTATGGAAGATAAACTACCAGAAGATGCATTTGAGGCGAGAAGACTGAAAATTCGAGCAGCCTTGTTCACAATAATCGATGAACAACTCTACAAACGAGGATTCACCATGCCGTACTTAAGATGTTTGTGCCCAACTGAGGCACACAAGGTGCTATTCAAGATACATGCAGAAATTTATGGCAATCAAGGGGTAACTACCTTTGCATTCAAAGCTCTACGACGGGGTACTATTGGACCATGATGAAGGAAGATGCCAAAGAGTTGGTAAAAAAGTGTGATGCAAGTTGGCATTATGAGAATTTGATTCATATTCCAGTCGAGCTACATTTAGCTATTTTCGGGATATGCCACTTCTTTCAATGGGGATGGATATTCTAGGGCCCTTGCTTGTGGCCAAATGACAGAAAAAGTTCTTGCTAGTAGCCGTTGGTTACTTACTAAATGGGTCGAGGTAGAATCTTTAGCCACAATCACAATGACTAAAGTATAGATTTTTATTTGGAAAAATATTATATACATGCTTGGCATACCGAAAGTCCTCATTACCGACAATGAAAAGCAGTTTGACAATCATGGCTTCAAGGCAGTTTGACAATCATGGCTTCAAGGCCTTCTGTACAGGTTATCACACAGATCATAGACTCACTTCCGCTGCTCACCCCCAATATAATGGGCAGGCAAAAGTAACAAACTGAGCGATACTAGGAAATTTAAAGACGAGATTGGAAAAGGAAAATGGGCTTTGGGAAGATGAATTGCCTAATGTGTTGTGGGCATATCACACGACCCCGTGAGAACCAACAGGAAAAACACCTTTGAAGTTATCTTTCTGAATGGAAGCCATTGTCTATGTGGAAATCCTAAGCGAAACTGGTAAAATGAAAGTTACATAGCTTCATACAATGGCTACCGGCATGGAGCTCCACCTACTTGAGGGAGTGTGAAAGAAATAGCTGTCAGGATGGCGACTTACAAGCAAGGCTGCCAAATACCTTAATTGAATGGTGAGACCAAGAGTTTTTCAGCCGGTAAATTTCATATTAAGGAAGGCAGCAGCAACGGGGCACCCTCCGTCCAAGCTTAGGTCAAATTGGGAAAGACCATACAATGTACTTTGTAGCTTGGAAATGGGGCTTATAGTCTAAAGGACTTGAAAGGAAAATCACCGAGCAAGCAGTGGAACACCGACCATCTCAATAAGTACTATCACAGGCAGGATTACAAATCACATGCTGTCATTTGTAAATATAGTTGTTAGGGTATTTTATAAGTTTTCCTAGTGTAGTGTTTAATATGTTTTTGTAATTATAATCGTTAAGATGTTTTATTGGTTTCCTTAATGTAATGCCCTGCACACTCTATTGTAATCGTTAAATGAGAGGTCTAAGTGGCAGCGGATGATGAGGGCACTAAGGAAATGCAAGCCAGTTGAGATGTCTCGGATTGCCTACTGATTCTCTAAATCTAGGCAAGTTAAATGTAGTGGTGAGTTTTCAAAATAAAAAAATGGTTAAAGCTAAAAATCACTATATCTTGTACTCTACAATCCTAAATCGCTCGACACATAGCGGTGAGCAATGAAGCCAAAAAATTGGTTAACTCAAAATCGCTCTACGATCTTGTGGTGAGTTTTCCAAACTAAAAAATGGTTAAATCCAAAAATCATTAGACCTCGTACTCTACAATCCTAAATCGCTCGATACATAGCGGTGAGCACCGAAGCCAAAAAAATGGTTAGCTTAAAATCACTCTATGGTCCGGTGAGTTTTCAAAATCAAAAATGGTTAAAACTCAAAATCACTGGGCCTCGTACTCTACAATCCTGAATTGCTCGACCATAGCGGTGAACAGTGAAGCCAAAAAATTGGTTAGCTCATAATCGCTCTACACTTTGGTGGTGAGTTTTCGAAATAAAAAAATGGTTAAAACTCAAGATCACTAGACCTGTACTAATCCTAAATTGTTTGACATAGTGGTGAGCAACAAAATAAAAAAAAATAAAAAAAAGAAAAAAAAAGGAAGGGTCGGTTGGCTCGAAATCGCCATGCAGTCGAGTAAAGAGCCTTCAAAATCAAAAGTTGGTTAAGACCTTAGTCTGCTATACCTCGAGCTATACATTCAACATAGCTCAAGGGACTCTACAATTCAATGTGGCCCAAGGAGTTTCGCAATTCGACATAATCCGAAGGGTAGGGCGGTGAGTAACGAAACTAAAAAATTGGTTCATGATCGACAATTGAAATATGAGAATCGAAATTACTACCTGGGCCTGTGGTCGATGTGTGCGTGTAGACCGCATAACAATTGACCCATGTACCTCCAGTGGTTGTTGCACCCACCAACCACTACTCGATTGAATTAGAAGAGTTGTACATGTGCATAGATAGGCAAATTAACTTTCGCATATTGGCAAGCGACGCCTACACTATAAGATAAAAAAAACTAATCAACAATAATGTTCCATAAGAATGCGTTCATACTTAAAATAAAGTGTGATTGTTTGTTCACATCCCGGACCAAGGGAAATCACTAGACAATCTAAAGATAAAAATGAATAATAGTAAAAAGTGCTAAAAGATCTACAACAAAAACTATGTCAACCCGAATGCAAAGTCCATTCGCTTTCGTCTCAGGATGTGCACCCGCATGTCTTGGATTGAGGGGATCCGCTCTCTCTTTGTTTGCATTATGCTAGAAACTTATCGAAAATCGAATGACTGATAGAAGTGTGCTCAGCAGATATACATTCCTTGGTCAATTTGATGGACACCGCCATCAAATTGATAACCTGTATAATATTAAAAACAATCACACCAAAAAAGGTACCCAGAATAAAAAAATACTCATGTATCGATTAATACCGATATAAATGGCAATGCTATTCAATTCTGTAATTTAGTAATTCAGTAATCTAGGTCATACGTGCGCGAAGCTGCTCGAAGGCTATTATCTGGTCATACACTATGGAAACACATTCACAATAGTGCAGAGATGATAAAATCACCATAATGGTCATACATTGTGGAAACACATTTACACCAGTGTAAAGCGAGTAAAATCACCTAGGTACTTTTTGATGATTTTAAAAATAACTTTAGATACTTTGAAACATACTAATAGAACATGTAAATGAAATGAATTATTTGAATTGAATTTAAAATTTTAAAAGAACTAATTATAAAATCCATGTTATTTTCATGCTCTCAATTCAACTATAACAAACTAACTTTTTGACATAATATAAATTTAATAAATACTTATTTATGAGAATTAAGTTTCTCCCGTCATTCAAGACAAGCTACATGCTATGAAAGTCGATAAACTATTTCAATCATTTCGTTACCACATGAAATATGATACAAAATAACCAATTCAACCACTATCATATTAAATAGCTTTGAATATAATAACTGAATACTAAAACTTGATTTATCGGTACTTGAATAAATTCCCCAAATTTCGTTCTTGACCAGTATTTACGATATCCAAAGTTATTCATCCCAATCATAAAAATAATCACACCTTCCAATATAGTGAAAACTAACCACCAACAACTCAACCAATTTAACTTTCATCTTGTTCCATAAATTCATGCTTTCATGTGAGTAATTTCATCAACATAACATTTCCACAAACTATGTTTACACAAAAATCCAATTAAAAATTCTAGGGTTTGCTAGAATTGCTTCCCTTATGCAATTAGCATAACAAATCAAGAAGGCTGGCTTAAAACTGTATTACTTTTACTAAATCTGAAAATTACACCAACCAATTAAAACCCTCGATATTTAGCATAAATTATACCATAAAACATTTACTTCTATACCTCTTTAAGAAATGAAGAAATTGAACTCAAACTTGAAGAAGTTAATTAGCACATAATTCCTTCATTCGTTCCTTTTTCCCCTTTTCTTTCCCCTTTTTCTTCCTTTCTTTTTTCAGTTTTCTACCTGTACCGTTCCTCAGCTTCTGGGCGTGTATAGAAAATGAAGAATAGTTTAAATGGGTGGAGCACTAACTCAAATTTTGCAAAAGAAGTTCCTCATCTTCCATTTAATATAACATTTAGTCATTTAACTTCCAATAATAGATAAGTACATCCCCAAATTTAAATTTAATTCATCTTGAACCCTCAAGTATTGTCAATTATTAAATAAACCCAATAAAATAATTTATTCCATATAAGTCCCTATTTGACTTTGACTAGTCGTACCTTTGACTTTGAATAAGAAATCTTGAATTTTGACTAATATAAAATGGGGCACAACACAGATCCTCAAGATTTTGAGTTACGATTTTCTAAAGTTGTCTATCTATATAAAGTTTCAGAATCGGTTCTTCATATTCAAAATGATATCCCAAAGTCTGCACTTCATTCATTTGCATAAACTAATTGCATGAGTCTAGGCACAAATGTTTTCCAGGAAGCGTAAGAACTGCTTTGAAACTACGTGAAATCCCCACAAGAGTAAAGTCAATATTTCCCCGCCGCGTACAAAATAAATTTGATTGATAGAAGTAGATAAACTGGAATAAATTCTAACTCTTAGAGTCCATATGATTTGAAATCATCTTCATCGAAGATCCGTAGAGTGAGTGATTTACGTATGTTTTTCCCAAGTATGCCGAAATAATCCTAAATTTTTTTGCCGAAGCATTAATTAATTTATCAATTTATCTTAATGAATGAATTAGACTTTTAAATTGTAGAGTGTCCTTGCTGAACATGTTAGGAAGTTACATGAATAAGTGATATTTATCGGGAACCCATCTAAACCCTAGTCTAAACATAAATAAACTTTAAAAGATTACAAAAGATATCAAAAGTAGAATCCTAACATAATTAGGAAATTCGCGTCTTGAATCATAGACCAATTACTTGCGGTCGCATAGACCAATTTTGGACAGCCTTGGATTTTCTACAAGCCCTCCTTCCGTTACTTGAATCATGTTAATCCATCTGGTTTCTTCTCTCGAACCCAACACGAAACTTGTTCACTTGCTTGTTAACTTTGACATTTCGTTCATCGTAGTTTGAGCAAGCAATCTCATTGCCTCTTTCACCCATTTTGCTCTCGATCGTGTCATCGAACCTCCTTCGATAATCAATGAATCCTTGCCCGGGCTTGACTTTGACGCGCTCGACTCCGTGCTCACATCATGTACGTTAGTGGCACTTGGGATGCTAGGACTTAAGACGTCACATCAGTACTCGAGTTCGAGCAAAATAAATCACCGAGCAATTCCATTTGTACAGCAAGGGTTGACCGAAGAGGTTGACAAACCCTCACAATGGTGGGACCCATTGTGATAAAAAAAAAATTACCCACCCACTCACCCCATGTTTGAGAGCTTGTCAACAAAGCCACCCCCTCTCCCCTGTACAAGTAGCACGGTTGTAAATCACCTTATTTGTTGATTCAAATATATTTTAAGACGGAACGAAAGTTGGTTTGACAAGGTAGTTACCATAATTTAGGAGAGGTTTTATGACCTGATATCTAGTGTTTCATATCCTGGATTATGTATATTGTTAGAATTTGGGTTGATATGTCTGGGCGTGTTTGTCAGGGGCTAACTAAATGCACTAGAGCTTGATAATGGAAGACATATGTTGTATGAAATGATTGAGAAGACATGAAAATGAGTACACATTTGAATGCATGTTGCATTGAGTTTTATTGTCATGGAA
>CAIGRO010186468.1:0-24435 GCA_903798355.1 Fraxinus baroniana
ATATTGCTGATACCTTAATAGTATTGTGGTCTAGCAATATTATGGCCAGTTTGAACATTCCAGTGAACTGCATGACATTCTCTTTAACGCAATATATTAATGTTGCCTTAAATTTAGTACTTTGGTGACTTTAATGTTTGTTGATAGGTCGTCTCAACTCCTAACCCGACCAACCCAACCCAACCCAACCCGATCGACATTTGGTTGGGTAGGGTTGAATTGGGTTTCAATCGTTACATGGGTTGTGTTGGGTTGAATTTATGCCAAACCGACCATATTGGGTTAGGGGAAAAACCGACCCAACCCAACCCACGCTCACCCTTACATATATAGTCGGGCAACATTCACAATTTCACGTTTAATTAATTTTGTAATTATGGGCCTAATTATTTTTTAATGAATGCTCAACTAAATACTAATGACAATTATTTACTGACTTATTTGTTATGCATGAGTTAGGTTAATTAAATTTGCACCCTCCAAGAAAGTATACTTTAAATTCTAAAAACTATACTTTAATAAAATTTATATATGAGAATTTATAATTTAATAAAAATATTTTTTTTAATTAAAAAAAGTGCAGTTCGGTTTGATTTTTTGCTGTTTTTAAAATTTGAAACCTAAACCAAATCATTTTGAAACGGTTTGGTTCGGTTTGAGAAAAAAAAACCGCGGATCCACGTGGACCCAAACCAACAATTTCGGTTCGATTTGCGATTTCACGATTATTTTGTGCAGCCATACTCTCAATAATGAAAATGACCTATAATTTGGGACATATGGAAAAATAAAACAAGTTTATTTTTTATGGGATAAATGAAATATTTGAAAGGACGTGACATTTAAATTCATGTCTTGTCATTTGCAGTTAATTATTGACAGATAATTTGGTTGAGAATTTGAAAACGAAAGTGAATGTCCTTTTATCTTTGTGTCCATTACATGCATGTTTTGACAATGGCTGTTGGCTATTCGTAATTATGAAGATATGCTACTTTCATATGCATAATTTGCTCAAATGATAATGAATATATAGTGTCCATTGTCCAACCACCATTGATAGACTTATGTTAACCAATTGTTTTTACTAAAGAGTTGGTGCATTAAAAAGTAATGATTTGATAAATTGGAAAGATGATTTTCAAGAACCAATTTTTTAAACATTTTAAAATAATTTTTCATCTTAAAGAGTTAGTGAAAAATGCTTATCAAAATGTCATCCTTTTCAAAAAGTCAAAATGCAAAACAAAGATAAAAAAGTGGACCGTTCACTCCGACGATCAACCGGTCCCTCAAACGGTCAAATTTTTAAACGTTCTGACTTCGATTTTTCTGTACAAATTGTCATTTTGGTCATCCGAAAATTGGGCGTCGACCAGACCGATCATCCGACTTGACAGAAACTTTGGCATTTTTCATCTCTATAAATATTAGCTCAATTCTCATTTATAATCCTCATTTATTATAAGCATTTAACAGCATTCAATTGAATTTCATGTGAGTTGAAAGTTGCATTAATTTCTCACCTCATTTGTTATCATTAAATAAAACTCTTGAGCTTCATTCATTTCCATCTATCGAAGTGTTATCATATTTCTCTTTTTGTACTTAACTTTGGGTTTATCACTTGTTAAGAAGAGAATCTTTCATTTGTAAAATTCATTTGAATTGTGGGTCGTGTTGAGGTCCCAAAAAGCTCAACACTGTAAAAAGATCAGTGCTCCTTGGTTGTAAGTCACAGGAATCGTTGTAAAGGGTTGGATTGCACCATAAGTCAATCAACATAGTGTAAAAGGCCTTACTCATGCCGGAGAGCTCGGTAACAGGAGACGTAGGTCATTGCATTGGATCGAACCTCCATATTATATCGTTTGCACTCTCTATCCCTTTTACTTAACGTTTAACTTTGTGCAAGTTTATATTGTTCCATTTACGTGCCTACTTGTGCTTAGTTTAATTTTCTATCATTTGTGTGTTTATTTGTTTAAAATCTTAAGTAATTAATGAAAATGCTTTAATAACAAATTCACTCCCTTTTGGTTAGCCAATCTTGGGCTTTCAATTGGTATCAGAGTTCGGTACTCACCTTCTTAAAGATTTCACAATCTTGAGTAATGGCTAACACCATGTTTCAAAATCTTGAAGGGCATTCCACAAATCGACCTCCTTCCTTTGATGGCACTCATTACAATTATTGGAAAGCTAAGATGATGATCTATGTTCAATCTATTGATTTTAATATTTGGGAGATAATTGAATATGGTCCATATTTGCCTACAAAGACTATTAAAATTGATGGAAAACCCGATCAAAGTATTCCCAAACCGAGAGAGGAATACGGTGAAGAAGATAGAAGGAAGTTGTCATTAAATGCTAAGGCCAAAAATTTGCTTTAGTGTGCACTAGATAGAAATAAATTTAATAGAATTAGCACTTGTGATTCAGCATATGATATTTGTCATGCTCTTGAAGTTACTCATGTAGGAACAAGTAAGGTTAAATAAACTAAGATAAATATGTTGGTTAAAGAATTCTAAAATTTCTTCATGAAATAAGGTGAATCTATTGTTAACACGATTACTCGTTTTACGAATATTGTAAATGGTTTAAAGGGCTTTGATCGAAAATATACAGGTCACTCTCGGAGGAATGGAGCTCCATAAGGATGCTAATAGAGAACACAAAGGATGTGAACACATATCCATTAGAAGAGCTCTATGAACCTTAATGACCTATGAACTCAACAATGCCGAAATCAAGGAGAAGATAAGAAAGAGTAAAGAGGAATAGAAAGAAGCTCCAAAGCGATAAATTGCTCTAAAATCCAAAATTGACGAAGAAACAACATCCAACCAAATGAGCGATGATTAGCTCAATGATTTAGTTCTCGTTTGTCAAGAAATGTGGGGATTTCGAAACAATAGAAAGTTTCAAAGGAAGGACGACAAGGAGAAGAAAGAAGGAAGGAAATTATTTGCTATAAGTGTGACAAACCGGGTCATAAAAGAACCGAGTGCCCAAACAAAAAGAAGAATTTCAAGAAAAAAGCACTCCAATCCACTTGGGACGATAGTGATGATGAAGATCAAAATGAAAGCGATAGTCAAGACGAAATCGCCAACATGTGCTCAATGGCTCTCGAAAAAGAGGTAAGTACAAAAGAAAAATACTCTTATGATGCATTATTTAGTTCTTATGATGAATTGCTTGAAAATATCTATTCTCAAAAAGAAAAATTCTTTATTAAAAGATGAATTAAAGAAGACTTTGGAAAAACAAAAAGAAAATGTTGATTACGATTCATTGGTTAAAGAAAGCATCTCTTTAAAAGAAAATGTTGAAAATTTAACAAAAATCATTTATAAATTCACCGAAAGCAAAAAGAACTTTGATCTAATGCGAAACCAAAAATATGTTTTTGACAAAGGGGGAATCGGATTTAAACATTCTCTAAAACAAAAATTTCTCAAAAACAAGTTCGTTAAAGCTTCAAATATCACTTATACTTTTTGCAATAAAAGTTGACATATTTCTTTTAATTGTTTAGCTAAAAAGAAATTATATTTTGAAAACAAAAATAAGTGGATTCAAGAATCCACTAAAACTAACTACCAAGAACCCAAACTTGTATGAGTACAAAAGATCAAGACTTAAATTTTGTCTTATAGGTACCAGGAAGACAAAGAGTAAGTGGTTCTTGGATAGTGGATGTTCAAAACATATGATCAGAGATAGAACTCTACTGTCTAACTTCAAAGAAAAGGATGGAGGCCATGAAACATTCGGAGACAACACAAAAGGAAAAATTATTGGCATTGACAACATTGGTAATCACCTATCTCCTTCTATTGAAAATGTGCTATTAGTCGATAACCTCAAACATAATTGCTAAGTATTAGTCAATTATGTGATAAATGTTACAATATCAAATTTGATTCTTCCAAATGCCTAATTAATGATGCTACATCAAAAGAGGTGATTTTTGTAGGAAGCCGAAATAAAAATGTTTAAATTATAAATATTGAATATAAAAATAATGAACATTGTTTACTTGGGCTAAATGATGAAACATGGCTATGGCATATAAGATTAGGCCATGTTAACATGTAACTTATTTCAAAAACTTCCAAAAATTGTTTTATGAAAGATTTGCCAAGTTTGAAATTTGAAAAAGATAAAGTTTGTGATGCATGTCAATTTGGAAAGCAAGTGAAAAGTTCTTTCAAACCAAAAAGTTTCTCTTCAACTACAAAACCTTTGCAACTTCTCCACATGAGTCTTTTTGGACCTTTAAGAATGGCCAGCTTAGGCGGTAAACATTACGTCTTTGTTATTGTTGATGATTTTTCAAAATTTACATAGGTCATATTTTTAAAAGTAAAAGATGAAGCTCTAAAAGCTTTTAAACATTTTTGAAAAAAGGTTGAAAATGGGGCTATACTATTGTAACTATTAGAAGTGACCATGGTGGAGAATTTGACAATCTTGCTTTTGATGAATTTTGTAACGAAAATGGATATGAACATAATTTCTCGGCTCCTAGGACTCTTTAACAAAATGGTGTAGTAGAAAGGAAGAATCGTACATTATAAGAAATGGCTAGGACCATATTAAATGAAAATAACTTGCCAAAGTACTTTTGGGCCGAGGCCGTTAACACCGCATGTTACATTATAAATAGAGTCTTGGTAAGTCCTGAGAAAACCATAACTTCTTACGAGCTTTGAAAAAATAGAATTCCCAACATTAGCTACTTTAAAGTTTTTGGTTTCAAGTGTTTCATTTTAAACACAAAGGACAATTTGGAAATATTTGACTCAAAATCCGATGTTGAAATTTTTCTAAGATATTCATTGACTAGTAAGGCTTATAGAATTTTCAACAAACGAACTCTAGTCGTTAAAGAATCCATGCATGTCACATTTGATGAAACTAACCCACTCGATCGCAAGAAAGGTCTTGTTGATGATGATGTAGGTGTGGAAGCTCCACTCGAACAAATGAGCATTCAAGATCAAAACAAGAAAATGCCGAACAAACTACAAATAAAGGAATCAAATGTTCAAGAAAGCAAAGAAAAGTCAACCGAGGTTCAAGATGATTCTCCTCTACCAAAAGAATGGAAGTTTATTCTATCTCATCCAAAGGAATTGATTATAACCAAAGGAATGGAAGTTTGTTCCATCTCATCCAAATAAATTAATAATAAGCGATCCATCCAAAGGTATCACGACTAAAACCTCTCTTAGAAATCATCTTAGTAGTTGTGCATTCATCTTTCAAATTGAACCTAAAATTTTTAAAGAAGTCAAGTTTGATTAGTTTTGGATTCTAGTTATGCAAGAAGAACTAAATCAATTCGAAAGAAACCATGTTTGGGATTTAGTCGCTAGACCAACAAATTAAACCGTAATTGGTGTTAAGTGGGTCTTTAGAAACAAACGAGATGAAAATGGAATTATTGTGCATAATAAGGCTAGATTAGTGACTCAAGGTTACAATAAAAAAAGAAAGCATCGATTATGAAGAAACATTTGCATCGGTTGCTAGATTAGAATCAATTCGCATACTTCTTGCATTTGCATGTCATAAAAAATTTACTCTTTATCAAATGGCTGTTAAAAGTGCATTTTTAAATGTGTTTATTCAAGAAGAAGTGTTTGTTGAACAACCACCCGACTTTACAAATCACAAATTTCCAAACCATGTTTTCAAACTTAGAAAGACTCTTTATGGTTTAAAACAAGCTCCTAGAGTTTGGTATGAATGATTGAGCAAATTTCTACTCTCAAATGGTTTTTCTATTGGAAAAGCGGATACCACACTTTTCATTAAAACACATAAGGAAGATACGATCATTGTTCAAATCTATGTGGATGACATTATTTTTGGAGCAACCAATATTCATCTTTGTGAAGAATTTTCAAAAGCATAAGCATGAAATTTGAAATGGGCATGATGGGAGAACTCAAGTTCTTTCTCAGACTCCAAATTAAACAAACATGGGATGACATTTTTATAAATAAAGCAAATACATATTAGACATGTTGAAAATGCTCGAAATGAATGATTTAAAACCAATGGATACTCCGATGAGCACATCCATAAAGTTTGACAAAGATGATCAAGGAATTTCCGTTGACGTCACCAAATATCGAGGTATGATCGAATCCCTTCTTTATTTAACCGCTAGTAGGCCCGATATTATGTTTAGTGTATGCTTATGTGCTTGATTTCAATCAAATACTAAGGAATCCTATTTTAATGCCATAAAAAGAATATTTAGATATCTTAGTGGGACTTGAACCTTGGGACTTTGGTATCCTAAAAACACTCACATTGACCTACTAAGCTACTTGGATGCTGATTGGGTTGGATGCCAAATTGATCGAAAAAGTACTAGCGGGGCTGTCACTTTTTAGGCTTCGCTCTAGTATTATGGTTTAGCAAGAAACAAAATTCTGTGGCTTTATCTACGACCGAGGCAGAATATATCTCAGCTGTAAGTTGTTGTGCACAAGTATGGATGAAGCAAACTCTTAGTGATTATCACTTATCTTACAATCATGCTCCTATTATGTGTGATAACACTAGTACTATCAACTTCTCCAAAAATCCCGTCTTGCACTCTCGAACCAAACATATTGAAATAAGACATCATTTCCTTCGGGATCATGTTCAAAAAGGCAATATTGTGCTTGAATTCATTAAAACTGAAAATCAATTGGCTGATATACTTATCTCTAGCTCATGATCGATTCTCACATCTTAGAAGAGGTTTAGGTATAATTGATGAAAAAGAATTATATGATTGATATGACGTGATATTATGTGTGATTTTTTTTTTGCCGGACAAGCGTCCGGTCGACCGGTAAAGCAGTTTCCGGTTCCGGTTGATCGGACTGTCGGATATTTTGAACCCTTTTTTTATTTTATTTTTCTCTTCTTCTTCATTCTTCACTCATTTTTCTCATTTTCTCCCTTCCTCTCCATAAATCCATCTCAAATACTCCTAGATCCACCACTAATCTTCAAGATCCACCCAAAATCTTGAAAACCCATCATTTCTTCTTCTCCAAAATCTCAAAAACAAAATCTCAAAATCTCCATTTTTTTTTCTCTCACTAAAATTTGAATTTCTTTCACTTCTCTCGTTCTCTCATTTTCTCTCTTCCTCTCCATAGATCCACCTCCCATACTCCTAAATCCACCACTAATCTTCAAAATCCACTCCAAATCTTGAAAACCCATCACTTCTTCTTCTTCCCCAAAATCTCAAAATCTTCATTTTTTCTCTCACTAAAATCTAAATTTCTCTCACTTGTCTTATTATTCATCTTCTAGTAAAAACTCTTCTTTCTCCATCATGCAAAGAGTAAAGATTCCAAGCAAGAAACCAAGGAGGGAGAGGATACCAACATCTTCTTCATCGGAGGATGAGCTCGAGGTACCGGAACATCACTTCAACAAATCTCCAACTCTTATAGGTAAAAATGTTGATTTTGGAATTCTTTCTCTTCAAGCACCCAAATTTCATATTGAAGAATAATTCTTAGGTATGGGTTAGGTTTCTATTTCCACTTTAAATGACCATGCTTATTATACCTTAATGAGGAAATTTTACAAAAAATTTGATTTTTACTCTGCGTACGGTAGCATTTGTTGTCTTTTGAAAGGAAAACGTATTTCCATTACAAAATCAATTATCCGTTCGATTTTTGGGCTATAAGATTGCCATAATCATATTTTTGTCATATGTATCACCCACATTTTGAGGATTATAGTCCTACACTTGCATATCGTAGAGTTATCGGTAAGAACGATGCACATCCAATTAAACTTAGCTCAAATCAATTAACTCTACCTTGTAAGGTTTTACATATTATTATTGCTCACATTATTCTCCCTTGAAAAGGCCATCTTGATGAGGTCACACACTTTGACCTATTCCTTCTTAGTTGGACAAAAATTGGATTTTCCAACAATTGTCCTAGGACATATGAAAATTGTTAATTCCGCCACTCGTACCAAAGCTTTACCTTATGGTATGCTTCTCACCAAAATACTCAAACATTTTGACATTCCTTTAAATGGTGAGGTTTACGAATCCCTTCGTCCTACCGACACTATAAACATTCACACTCTTAAGAAAATGAAAATTGTTAAAGAACAAGGGAAATGGGTGGCTCACACAAAGGGCTTTGATCCGGACCATCTACTCTACCTCTTGGAGAAGCTGAGGACGATTGTGAGGACGACATCCCTCAAGTCCCCAATTCATCTCATGGCATGCCGGGATCAAATGCTCCACCACCCTTTGGCGGCTTTACCGAGGACCACTACAATCTTCTAAATGGTCGCATCGACTTCCTCGCATCCTCCGTCGATGGGCTTGGCGAAAGGCTTCACCATTTACAAATGCAACAAGACGTCATACAAGCTCAACAAGAAGCCTTCTATACTAGGTACGATGCTCAACAATCGGCAATGCAAGTCAACAAGATGACTTTTATGCCTTCCACTCCGCTCAATTAGAAGCAATGCAAGCTCAACAAAACGCCTTCTATGCTCGGTTTGATGCTATCTTTCCTCCTCCGCCTCCTCCGGATTTTTAGATACTTTTTATGACTATGTACTTTGAACTTATGACAATCTACTCTCTTGGTATTATTGATTTTCGTTAGACTATATTATCCTATATTGAGCTCTATCCATGATTGCCATTTTTTTTTTTTTTTGCTTATGCCAAAAGAGGGAAAATATATTGATGATATGCTTGCTAATGATAATCGAATATATTTGCCTTCATAAACATTTAACTCAAAAGCCTTCGATCATTGGTTTGTATAAGATAGGGAGAATATATGAATCATATGCATAATTGAATATCTATAGTCCTTATCACTTGTTCATTATTATCTTGCAAATCATCTTGTTTGTCATAATCAAAAAAGGGGGAAATTATTGACCTATAGTTTTGATTATAAAAGTTGGTCTTATTTACTAACAAGTTAAATTCAAGTGATTATAGCTTTCAAAAGAGCATATCCATCAATGGCCGTCGAGAGAGCAAAAGTTACCATCACAAACCGAACTCATGAAGAAAGTTGAGGTTGAAGCCACGTTCAAGAAACCGTTCAAGAAAACAAGAACCAAACTTTGAACGAGAACATATACTTGCCCTCTTAGCAAATTATGTACAGGTACTAACACCTCGATACATGGTACTAATGATACAAGCTCAAGACTATTTTATTACTAAAGATTTGGTGCATTAAAAAATGATGATTTGATAAAAGCCACGTTCAAGAAACCGTTCAAGAAAACAAGAGCCAAACTTTGAACGAGAACATATACTTGCCCTCTTAGCAAATTATGTACAGGTACTAACACCTCGATACATGGTACTAATGATACAAGCTCAAGACTATTTTATTACTAAAGATTTGGTGCATTAAAAAATGATGATTTGATAAATTGGAAAGATGATTTTCAAGAACTAATTTTTTAAACATTTTAAAATAATTTTTAATCTTAAAGAGTTAGTGAAAAATGCTTATCAAAATGTCATACTTTTCAAAAAGTCAAAATGCAAAACAAAATATCAAAAAGCGGACCGTTCACTTCGGCGATCAATCAGATGGTCAACATGCGGTCAATCGATCCCTCAAACGGTTAAATTTTCGAACGTTCTGACCTCTAATTTTTTCGTACAAACGATCATTTTGATCATCCGAAAATTGGCGGTCGACCGAACCGGTCATCTGGCTTGACGGAAACTTTGACATTTTTCATCTCTATAAATATCAACTCAATTTTCATTTATTATAAGCGCTTAAGAGCATTCAATTGAGTTTCTTGCGAGCTAAAAGTTGCATTAATTTCTCAAAGCATTTATTATCATCAAATCAAACTCTTGCGCTTCAATCATTACCATCTATCGAAGTGTTATCCTATTTCTCTTCTTGTACTTAACTTTGGGTTCATCACTTGTTAAGAAGGGAATCTTTCATTTGTAAAATTCATTTAAATTGTGGGTCGTGTTGAGGTCCCGAAAAGCTCAACGTTGTAAAAGAATCGGTGCTCCTTGGTTGTAAGTCACCGAAAGCATTGTAAATGGTTGGATTGTACCATAAATCAATCAACATAGTGAAAAAAGTCTTGCTCGTGCCGAATAGCTTGGTAACGGGGGATGTAGATCATTGCATTGGATCGAGCCTCCATATTATATCGTTTGTACTCTTTATCCCTTTTACTTAACGTTTTACTTTGTGCAAGTTTATATTGTTCCATTTACGTGCCTACTTGTGCTTAGTTTAATTCTCTATCATTTGTGTGTTTATTAGTTTAAAATCTTAAGTAATTAATGAAAAAGTTTTAATAACCAATTCACCCCCCTCTTGGTTAGTCAATCTTAGGCTTTCTCGTACTCTATAAAAGGAAATAATATTGAATTATTTTTGTGTTGGAATGTACAATGATTATTCGTTGAATTGATATTATGTACAATGATTGTTTCCATTTGTTGTTTCGAGTATTGTTCAATACTTGAAATTGTTTATTGATCGGTATTCACCTAATTCTAGAATAGTTTCCTAGCGGAAGAATCTAAGCAATAATGATTGCTTTTGTTGCTAAGTTCGGACTACCCAAGAATTGTAGACGTAACGTTATTACTCGCAAATATTCCCAACTGAGTTGTGGGGATATCATTATCTACAGATTATATTATTGACGAATTACCTTATAATTCTATGAAGATGGAAATATAGAAAGCTCTAGAAGTATGATGATGATTCACAAATGGGATGCACCCATAAATTAGAAGTCGTTAAAATGGAAAGGAAAATTAGTTATTTCATGATCATTGGATATGCAATAATAGCATTGAAATATTTGAAGAATATTAAGTATAAAACTATCTGTTGGCAATATATACGGACTTTTCAACTTTTTCTTCTTATTTAGACACACCTCTAACTGTTCATTATATTTTTTAAGCAGTCAAGCAATGCATAATAGCTCCTAGTTTAGTTGTTGCTTTATTTCCTTGGATCGATATCACTGTTGACTGTTCTAAGATGTTTACCATTCTAACTTCTTAATCATAATTAGAGTGCAAATGCATCATGTTGTGATGATATATAACAAAAACTAGATCAGATACCATTAATTTATGACATGACAGGAAAAACAAAACATTTTACGAATAAAAATTGTTCATCTACGAAACAAACTCTAGTAGGAAAAGAACAATTCTATCCATCTAAGATTGAAGGAGGAAGAAAAGACAATTTCAGACAGGTGGTGAAATCGTGTTCGTGTTTTGGAGCTGTACTTCTGATGGCTTCGCGTCATCTGCTGCCTTAGGAGGAGGCCCTTTAAAACTGAAGTATGCGTATACGCACAGCTGGAATAATCCTAGTAGTCCTCCTATTCCGTTTCCAGTCTATTTAAATAAAATTGCATTTATCAGTTCAATTATATATTAGAAGAAAATAAGATCAATCTTAAAAACATTATAAGTAACCTTTTATACTCACACAAAGATAGGGGTCAAAGGTCTTGAGGAAAGCATAGGTGAACCATATGGCTCCATTTGTGAAACCAGCTAGGCAGAGCCAAAATGGCAAGAACTCAACGCTCTTTGTCTTGAATACTTTTCTCTGTTAATAAGAAATAAGAAAATTATAAAATAATAACTCGTGTCATTGAAAATAAGAATGTGGATTCTGTTGGACAAATTATCAAGGGACTTACAACAATGGACAGAGGAGATCCATACATAATTATACCGAAGACAACACATATTATCCCGACAAACATGGATCTCATCTTATGGGTGTGAAAACAGAGAAGCGTGATGAGGATAACACCGGTATAGAGCGCTGCTTCAGCCAAAAGAACTAGGGCGATAATTCCCTGAAAAACATTTCACTAATTGTAAGTGGTTTTTTTAAACTACTCTACCTAGCAAGATATGTTAAGGCCCTTGAGAGCATAGAACATGAATTGATCAGCTATATGCATTCTCTCAAAGTCTTAAATGATATGTATTCTTCCATTTCTTTGACAGGACATAATTGGTTTGTAATTGTGTTTATGTACATGGGCGGATCTAACCACAGGACAATGGGGTCCGCTGCCCCCACACTAAATTTAAGATTTTGCAATAAATTTTTCAAGGTTTTACACAAGATTTTCAACAACAAAAAAAAAAAATCCTTATAATTTTCAATTTTGCTCTCACAATTAAAACTTTGTGAAATTTGCCCCCACAACTCTATTATGCTCCGCCCCTTTGTATGTATGTGTGTACCGGCCATGACACTTGGATGACTGGCCGGTACACAAGGAAGTGAACTTTTAACGTCAGTATCTTGTGCTGATCCAGGAAACTCATTTATGAAATTTAGGGGCTTGACTTAACAAGTGAGCTTTCTTAAAAAGACCAATGGCTTGTCAAAATTTGCATGCATTATGCATGTCATTAGGTGGGTTGATAGAAGAAAAAGTGCTTACCCTATTCCTTTTGGTGGTGTAAATGGCGAAAATGGTGAGATAAATCAACTCCATGGCGAGGCCAATGCCATTGATGGTGATCACAAGAGTGCTATCAGGATGCACCACTGGTATACCATAGAAGATCCAGAAAAGGCAGTTCATAACACAGGCCAGGTATGGGTATGGATGAAACTCCTCTGTGGTTTTTTTCTTGCATATTCTTACAAAAGTTGGCCTGCAAAATTAATCTCCACCCATTACACAATCATCAGATATCATGGACCTCTACGTATTTGATGCTATGTTTTATCCATGAACCGTTTGACCTCTATTCTTAACTTTTATGCTCAATAGCCACACAGGTATTAAAGTTGGTATAATCGAAATGGGTTGGTATACATGTTCATAAAATTATGTACATGTAGATATGTCATAATCGAAAGCTTTGAGTCCACATGATTCTAATGCATCTATTAGGATTTCCACGGCTTTAATCACATTGGTTTTGTTTGGAGAAAATTTTAATTCAAGCTTTTAATCAACAAACATGAGCACTACAATCCAGAACAAAAAATAAGCCCCTGTTTGACGACCATTATTTCGAGGAAATGGAGTTTTGAATAGTAGAAATAGATGCATTTAATTAAGGATTAAACTATATGTACTTAAAGTTTTACTACATGATTGACAAAATAGTCAAGTGGCGGCCCCATGTTGGAGGGACGGCTGGTGGGCCAATCGTCCCTTCAATAGGAAGCCGCCACTTGACCTTGTAGTAAACCATGTAGTAAAGAGATTAAACTATATGTACTTAAAGTTTTACTACATGGTTGACACCACTTGACCTTGTAGTAAACCATGTAGTAAAGCTTTAAGTACTTATAGCATAGTCATTTAATTAAAGAATCAGATCATAAAAATATTACTGACCATAATTAATTACAGAACCAGATTATTACTATATTACTGAATATACAAATATATATAGTATCTGGATACATCCATGCAAGAACAAGGGAAATATATGTGCAAGCAACTTTTACACGTATACGTGCCTATAAATGCACCAATTGCGTGTGAGTTTGTTTGTGTTTGTGTGCGTGAGAGAGAGAGAGAGAGATTACGCTGGGGAGAGAAAGAGTCCAAATGAAATCACATTCCCTACAAAAAGGCAAAAATGGAAGCGTACTTCAAAATTGTTGATCGATATATCAAATAATCAGTAAAATTAATAAAAATCAGCACGAAACAATCCATTAAAATTATATATTCAAAAAAAAACACACACACACACAAATACGTTTGTGTGAAACAATCCATTAAAATTATATATTCGTAAAAAAATTACACACACACCAACAAGTGTTCGTGTGTGAACAAGAAACGCATCATCGGTACAATCTCAAACAAATTTCACGTTCTAAGCAAATTTCACGTTCTAAGCAAATATGTCAATATATATTTTGTACGTGTGTGCGTATATACATACAATACAAGAACATGCTGATTATTGCAGAAAAAAACTCAGAAAAAATGTCATGTTCTAAGCAAATATGTCATTCACTGTACGCAAATATCCAGATATACAACAGATAATTGAATCAAAAAGCTGAAACAAATTTCTCGTTTCAATGGATCTATCTAGCTAGCAAACACATGAATGGCGCACAGAAAAGAATATAAAGTGCAAATTAACCAATAATGCCAATGATCGTGCGAGCAAGAGCCTCGCTTTGGTGCGTCATCTTCTTCGCAATCACGCAGTTGCAGTGGAGAGAGAATTGTAGAGTGAGAGAGAGATGAAAATAAATGAGATTTGTGTGATAGAAGCGGCAGTGATATTCATATTATACACGAAACCAACACCGAGTTTTGAGTCCAACTGAGTCAGTCATTCCCAGCCTAACTAACTAACTAACTAACTTCGAATTCAATCTTTATCAGATTTTTTTTATTTTTTTTTTTTAAATTTAGTTTGGATTATCAGATAATGACTTAGTTGTATATAATCCTGATTTTGTGCAAGTCTGTTATTATCGTTTAAGTATTTCAAAAATAATTAACTTAACTATTTCACGACATTAACAAAAGATTATAAAATATACTTAATTATTAATTAATAAAATTAAAATTAGTAAAAAAAAATTAATGAGAAATTAGTTAAAATTGTGTTTTGAATTCATGCTTTTTTTTGCTTCGGTTTGATAGATTTTAATTTCAGTGAAAACCAGCAATTAATTTTAAAGTTTCATCAATTTTTATCAAAATTTATTAAAAATTTAATGTTCACACCAAACGAGGACTTATTAAAATTTCGGTTATTGGGTGCGATATGAACATATACATCCATCAATTTTCCATTAATTTTAATGTCTTGATCAGCAGGTTATGATAATTATTAAGGAAATTGAACCAAAAAAATGAATCAAAATTGGATAAAGATCACTAAGGATATCAAACGAAGTGATCAGCTTTAAAAATCAAATACAAGGTGGATAAGTTTATTCAAGGTGGATCGATACCCTTTTTTTGTGGGGTCAAAAATGAGAATTCAAAATTGTTTAGGTGAAAAAAAAAAAAAAAATTGTGGGGTCATTTGACCCCATGTGGATCCGCCCCTGAGTTTATTACATATTATTCCCTCATCCAATAAGGATAAACTTATTTTTCTTTTTCATTTGTTTCCAATTATATGTCAATTTATTATTGAGAGAATATTTAATTTCTTGATTTTTCAGTATATCAATATCTAATATGACTTATTATAAATAAATATGAACAATAATTATTCAATCTATTTAAAGTTTGTAGTTCCAACTATATTATTAAATTTTCTTGATTGGTGTGATAATGGAAGCGAGGCTTATATTTGTGGGATGAGGGGAGTATTAAGTACTAAATAGTAAAGATGAGTGATAAAAATTGCCCACAATCGATTTAGGGAAAGTTTTAATAGTAGTACCAAACATTTCATTTAGTAACAGACTTTGCGCCAACCTTTCATTTGTGTCACCCATGGAATCAAACATTTCAAAAATTAGCATTTGAAGTCTAATCTGACACAAAATCCGTTAGTTCATCTATTAGTTGACCAAAAGTCAATGGTCAGCACAAATTTTGACTAATTTTAAAAAGAGTAAAAGGGTCAATTTATATTTTCATATAAAATAATTAAAATAAAAACCAAAAAAATTAAATAAAAAGAATTTACCATCTTCCCCACCCCCACCCCCCACCCCCCAAATTCCTCTTTTCTAATGTTATTTTCTTAATTTTTTTAGGATAATTTTGTTATTCTTAAATTTGTGAAAATCAAAATTTTCACAAATTGATTTTCAATTTAACCCTTCCTTTTAGTATTAAAAAAAACAAAAAAATAAATAAATTAAACACAATATTCGTAACCCAACGGGGTGGGAATTCCCCGCCTAATCAAATACAAGGTGGTGGGACGGGACGGGAAGGGGTCGTTGCCCTATAACGGGAACGTGGAACATGGTACCTCTCCGTTACCCTCTCAATTTAAAGTCCATTTCAAATTTTACTTTTATATCACACAAAAAGAAAAGAATCATCATTTCTAAAGTGAATATGTATTATTCTACAAATTGTAAAAAAAATAAATGGGATGGTCCTTATCCCGCCCTCGATCATGTCTCGTCCCATCTCGTCTTATCTTAATCAAGTATGTGTCAGGATAAGTTGACAAAAATACTCGATGAGATTGGGTTTGAGAATGACTGCTTCGATCCCAATCTGTCCCACGGTCATCCTTAGGGTGCATGGATCTAGTTTCAATTCAATTCTTTAAATCATGCATGTTGTCGCGTATTTAAGGTGTCCAATTTATTTATACATGAATGAGAAAATTAATAATATTTTAAAAAAAATGGAAATCATATGATTTTTCTAAGTACAAGTGTCACATCAAATATGAAATGTTATGTGGTATTACAATGTAAATGTACTTTATTTACCCATTTAGCGACTTTGACATTGGACGTTCCCACAATGAGTATTATAGGATCAGGTGAATTTAATAATAGACGACTGTTGACATTCTCGCTTTCATTATTCATTGAGGGTCTATCCGAAAAAGAATCTAGTACTTCTTAGTCGAGAATAAATAAATTGGTTGTTTGCTAGTCAATAATTCTTGTTTGGATAGTTTACCTTGAGTTTTTAATAAAATCTTGTTGCGGAATTTGAGCCAATGACACGTGTATTTCCATTATTTAATAAAAATGATTTATTTGATTTAATTTTTGAACATATTGTTATATCAGATAGTGATGGAAAAAAAATCAACCCCGCCCCGATGGGTTGGTGGGGCGGGGCGAGGAGAGGGTGCCCCACCCCGAACCCGCCCCATGAAGAATAATTAACTACAAATAAAAAAAAATTAGTTAACTGAAATTTTTTTAAAAAAATAAAATTAAACGGGGCAAGCATGCCCCCGAACCCGCCTCGTCTAAGGTGGGGAGGGGCGGGATGGGAGATTGGAGGGACTTGGATGCCCCGCTCCGAACCTGTCTCGTTGCCATCTCTATATCAAATGTCTATAGATACATAAATACACACGTACCTGTGTTGAGATGTGCACGTGTAGAGTGTGATATCACAATGGAAGGAAAAGGTATTTGTGAAATCACAATTGTGGTTATAGAATGAGGCTTCTATGGCCATCATCGGGCACTGCACCAAAATTTAAACCATTTTGCACTAAGTTAGAACTCATCTCCAACAATTACACTAAAGTTTACACCAAATGAAAAGTGTTTAATCATTTTCTTCTCTCTTTTTTTTTTAAGTAATTTATTTATTTATTTTACAAATACATAAATTACTAAATAAATAATTACGTTAAATTAAGGAAAATATTAAATTCATTAATAAATGTATTATTATGACATAGTACAATTAGTAGAATCACTTCAAAATGAAAAATATAAAATCATGACATTAAAAAATAGTGCACTGCATTTCGAATTTGAATATTATGATATTATGAAGTCGAAATATCATTGCAATTTAATTCCTGAAATTCATATGTTCTTCCCACAAATGATCGTGTTTGTTATATTTTAAATTTTTTATTCTTATTTTAATTAATTCAGTAATTATTATTTTTAATATTTTAAATGCAAATAATAATAATAATAATAATAATAATNTCGAAATATCATTGCAATTTAATTCCTGAAATTCATATGTTCTTCCCACAAATGATCGTGTTTGTTATATTTTAAATTTTTTATTCTTATTTTAATTAATTCAGTAATTATTATTTTTAATATTTTAAATGCAAATAATAATAATAATAATAATAATAATAATAATAATAATTGTATTAATAATTATATAACAGAAATGACACAAATACCCTCCAACAATTCTTTTGGCAAATAAAAAAGGGGCAAATTGGACTTTGCACTAAATTTTGGTGACATTTGGTGCTTTGGTGCTCAAATTGGAGATGCCCTAAAGTCTTTTATAGGCTTAACCGTTGATCTGGTCATTTTAAATTATTTATCTAACTTTGGCTTTTGAGAGACATTTCTCTCTTGAAAACCTCATTCAAAGAACCCTAAATCTTTTTACCTCTCCTTCTTCATCTAACTTGGCGAAATTACAGATGGTAGTTTTTCAAATGTTCGACATTTCAAGGATGAGGTTGTTAGAACCCATCTAGATCTTTAGTGAAATGACATAATCCGAAGAACCCTTTTTCAAGGTCGACCAATAGTATCCTTGCTCAAGATTTTTTATGTCATCAACAACCCGCCTCCATGATTTCCATAGATCCCTTCGTATATCATATAAAGTAGGTAATAAGCCTAGTTTATTCTAACATAGTGTAGCAAGGGCAAAGAAACCTCTTTTAAACATGACTCTTATCTTTTATCACAAATTGAAGTGCCCTCAGCTTTAACTTTTTGGCTTTGGATGGGTTAGAAGGGAGTTTCTGCTCTACCAAGTAATCCTAGAGGCTAGAGATCCTTTATCCAATTGGGTTGCTGGCTGATCATCATCGCGTAATCTTTGACCTCGATAGAATGATTTTCCAAGTATTCAATTGAAATCGTCTTTTGACCTTTATTAAAAAGTAAATGTTTGTTTAATGGGTAAAGTTGTTTGAACACGGTCACGTAGCCCCTGTCCTAACGAGGGGTGATGTGGCAACCCCTATATGTGGCTTCATAAAATGGAAAAATATTACGTCTTCACCTCGACGAGGAGTCAGGGAGGAGATGTGAAAATGGTTCTTTCCTTTGAAACATACTCAACAAATCCTATTTGTTGACGTGCTAATTAAGCTTATGTTTGAGGCGCATTATATTTAGCTAGAAAAATGAAAAATATGATCGTTTGCCATCAAATTCAGTCCATTTTTTTGAATCCTTCTCCCTAAGGTATGGCACAGCTACCTGTGCAACCGTCATTTTTTTTTTTTTTTAAATTCTCATAAGGTAGAATATGTGTTTCAAACAAAGGCTAAGTGAGGACTGGTTTTTCCAACTTTAAGTTTGGAACCAACTATTTAAAATACTTTAAATTTGATGCTATTTACGAAAATATATTTCGAATTAAAATAATCGTAAGTGTACGATTCATTAACAAGCAATAAATTCGAATTGAGTCCAAGTATTGTTCAATTTTAATTATCAAGACCATAACTGAAACAAGAATAATGTAATGTATTTGTTTGTGACAAAATTATAACTGTAATAAGCAACTTATGCAATTAAGAATAAATTAAATAAACTAAATGTAAATTATTCTAAATGCAACTTAATGTGTTTAGTAAATGACAAACTCACTAGAATCCCGAATTCCATGCAATAATAATTTTTAACCTTAGTTTTACATGTTGAGAACAAGATTGAATTTTTGAGGAATTAATGTTCCTATTTTATTTAACAATATCTCTCGAATAAGGTTAAACCTACTTTTATATATGACCCAATTATATTTTATGACAGATGCGAACATATAAAAGTGCATGAATTTTTATGAACATTTAAAAACTCACATACAGTATAGCGGTATATTTCTATATCTTATCGGACCCTATGACAATTTATATATGTTGACATATTTTCGTTCTTTCAAATCATAAAATGGGTCACCGCATTCACACAATTACCATACACAATAATTGTGGAGAAAATAAAATCATATAAATCATTCAATATTCAAAAGTGTGTTTTTAATGTCAAGTAGTAAAACTAAAAATTAAAAATTCATAATACATGATTAATCGTTCTCCTAGTACAAAGAAAACTAGCATAATATGTTATGAGAAATAAAACAAAAGAAAAATCGAAGAATCGACACCACTCAAATAAAACTTTAATTAAATCTTCGATTCTTTGAATTGATCTTCGTGTTTCTTGCCTCCTTCTATACTTCCAAAATCTCTTATAATGTGTTGTAATGTCTGATCACTACTTCGGATAGCCCTTAGTCATTAAAAGACGTTCTAAGATTTGTTTCCATAAGAGTTGAAATCATATTAGGAAATCAGATTTTTGAATTAGATTGAACGGGCGCCCATTAGGAAATGCCCATTAGGAAATGAGGCGGCCACCCATACATAGCTAACAACCCCTTTATTTTAAGTTTGAGGCCAGGCAACAACCCGACCAATATAACTAGACGGATGTCTAGTTATAAAATTTTCATATATTTTTCTTTCAACTATTTTCTTCATGCTTTCTTCCATCTTAATCATCCACATGAAATTACTTCAATTTTAGTACTTAAACTTTTACTCAAATGCATATTAGTTCACAAATTCAATTCATTGGCCAATCGATCATTCTTTCTTTTCAAATTGTTTAGAAACGAGTCCAAAACTGAAATAAAATAAAATTAAGCTAGGTCAAGTAAAATTCAATACCAAAAGAACACAAAAGTTTAGTAATATGATGAGATGTATCTAAAAATCATATAATCACCTATTGCATAAGTAATATTGGAAAGAAACAAATAATAACAATAATAAATGAATGAATGAATGAATGGGAAATGATGCTTTCTAGACAAGAATTTAGCATATAAATGCAGAGCATTTCTTAAAAAAATATTCTTGGGTCTGCCATCTGTAAGGGTGGAAGATCTGTATTTTATTCTTTAATTTCGAAATATTTGAAAACTGTTGGATGGAAAAAAATATTCCGAAAATGCAATCCGACACCAACTCATGGATAGTGGACACTCAGATAATTTTTATTCCCGTTCAACTGTATATTAACAAAACCAACTGTATATTCAGCCACACGTGCGAGTCTGAAAGGCAGGCTAACCACCTTGACTATTTTTTCTATGAATATCGATTATATTAAACATTCCACTTCACGAGCCATTTAAGAATAAAATTCCCCTTGAATAAGAAAATCCCCGTTATTTTTGTTTTGGAATATGTTTTATTGGAGAATGTGTTGTTAAAAAATAAGAATTTTTTTTTATATGTAAAATTATTTTATTGGAGAATGTGTGATTAAAAATAAATTTTGAAAAAATGAGTTTGTGAAAAGACTCAAATAAGGGAAATCTACATCTTTTAATGGTGTAAATAATGGGAATATAAGAGTTGGGACTATTCAAATTAGAATAATGTTATTCATAAAAAAGATTACCACCAGTCGTCCTACGAGACGGCATACATGTGACGATTTGTTATTGGATACATTAATAATTTAATATGATAGTTTTTTATTACCTCATATATCAAATAACAAACTATAATGGTATAGTCAAAATAATGAAATATCATTAAATGCATGTAATTAGTGCAAATAGGTTTGACTAGCTTATAAACTCACCCAAATCTTAGGGTTTGTTTGGCAAAATTTTTTCTAGGGAAATAAGTTTTTTTTTTTTTTTGGGAGAAGTGTTGTTAAAAGTGAAGAAAAATTATGAGTTTCATAAAATAAGTGATTAAAAATAATTTTAAAAAATCTTTTAACAAACAACCTCTTAGAAGTTAGAAATGTAACAAAAAGAAAAATGAACAAATCGAGCTTGTAAAATAAAAATGAGAAATCACATAAATATAGCAATATGGTACTGAGGATTAACGAAACACAACGAGACCGAATGTAAAAAATTGCAACTCCTCAATTTTTAGCTCAAATTTGAGTCTCGATCTTTAAAGCTCATTTTTCTTCAAATTTATTTTTTTTAAAATATTTTTTCAATTACATAATTTTGCACATAAATTTGAAATTTTTTCTATTTGTTAATCACGCATTTTCTAGAAAGATTTTGTTTTTTTTTTTTTCAAAATTTGATCCAAAAAAAAATGTTGCTTACATATGGTTTAGCCCCCATTTAGATTTTAATTTCTAGAACTAATTTTTAATAATTTATTTTTAAAATTTATAATTTTATCAACTTTTTAACCATATATTATTTTAATATTTATCAAAATTTACTAAAAATTCAACTTTGGCACTAGCAATGCAAGTTCAGTTGAGCCACTTGAACGCATCCATGTCAAAAATACTAAAACACCTCCAAAATCAATCATAACACAGTTTCACAATCGGTTTATTAGTACAAAATGTCTCTACATTTGGCTTTTAGTATGCAAAACATCCTTACGTTTCATATTTTTTGCATTTTCCACTCCTATTTCCACGTTTCATTGCGAGAATCATCAATTTCATCTATTTTTTCAATTGAAAGTTGTGAATGACGAAAACACTATCCTATTTAAATAAAAATAAATAAATAAATAAAAATAATAAAGAATAAATTAGAATCATAGTATCAAAATCTCAAAAGATTACAATTGAGTCCCCAATGTATAATTAAAAATCCAAGTCCTAAAAAACGCAGGCCAACATTTGCTCGTTTAATTGAGGAATTGAATTGATGGATGACCCATTGTTGTTCCAACATTAATTGAAGGTTGGATGCTAGAATTGAACTATTGAAATCTAGTGGAGTCCTCAAATGAAAGGGGGTTGACAGAACCTACGTGTGCGTGATCTGCCTTGCATGATTCGTTCATGTTGTTTCAAAATTGGTGATGAACCATGGGTTCATTGGATGTGCCATGATGAAATCATTGCTAAAATGCCCTATGGTATGGAGTTCCGGTGGCTTGGTGACATTGAGGCTGGCGGTTGGGTGGTATGTGTAGAGGGGAGTGGAGATATCCAATGGTATGGAGTTTCGGTGGTTTGGATGGTGGTTGGCCGAAGTTTTTAGGGTTCAAAGATGGTAGTTGATCGGAATTTTTGGAGTATATTGGATTTTTAATTATACATTGGGGACTCATTTGTAATCTTTTGAAATTTTGGAACTATGATTCTAATTTGTTCTTTATTTTTTCTTCTCTTTCTCTTTTTGTTTTATTTAAATAGGAGAACATTTTCGTCATTTTACAACTTTTAATTGAAAAAAAAAAAAAAAAAGATGATTTTCGCAATGAAACGTGAAAATATGAGTGAAAATGTAATTGCGAAACGTGAAACTATGAGTGAAAATACAAAAATTTGGAACTTACCTTTGGTAGGGACGTTTTGTGCGCAATCCATCTGGTCAAAAGAGTAATTTCTTGCAAACTCGAGTATAAAACGCCGTTGCTTCACCTTAATCAACTTCACCAGATCATATCAACTAGGTTCACTCGAAACATAGCAAAATTGCCATACAGTTCTCCCCGGAATCGTATAAACATAGCCGGTCTCCTTTTTGTCCAATTCAGAGGTTTATTTTTAGCCTCTGTTAAATTGATTTTTCTTTGGAAAAATCATTTTTTTCCGCCGGAAAACTCACTGGAGCTGGGAAAAGTAGTGCTTCGTATGATGGGATTTTGTATCTGTCCTTTGGAAACTCCGGCGAGGTTGCTCTGGACCACTAGTTTCTTCCGCCACAAGCTCAGGCTGTTCTAATAAACTCAGTATCCGACGTCATATTATAATTCTTCACCGGAAAAATACCTATACGCACACTTCCCTTGTTTATATTTATAGAATATATTGGTATTGAATTGCCGGAGATCAGAGAAAAGTAATGGAATTTGGCAGTATTTTCTTTAATCCTTCTTATTCTGGCAGCATGTTTCCCGGAAATGGTGATTCGATTTTTCAAGGTAAGTTTTTTTCTTTTACTCACAATTTAACTATGCCCTGCCGTATCTTAGTATTTGATAATTCAACTAAATTTCGTTTTATATAAACAAAAGAGAAGAAATTTTAGTATAATTTATATAGTGATTTATGTAGTGATTCTGTATATATATAGCCTAATATAATTTGCAATGCTATAGGAGCAAAATCGGTGATGAACATGGAGCAAACTGCAAAGAAGCGACCATTTTTCACCACTCCGGAAGAACTGTATGATGAAGAGTACTTCGACCAGAATTTGCCGGAGAAGAAGCGCCGTCTCACTCCTGAACAGGTCAATTGATTTGCAATCTTATCTACTTTTCCAGTACATTTAGATTGATATTCTTGCTTTTGATGCATATCTAGTTATTACCTTAGCCTCTAAAAATTCCTTTTAGATAAAAATATAGAAGGTATATTCACTTTCAATCTATATGGACGATATCAGCATCAAATTCCTTCTAATTCTAACTGGGAATTCATGTCCACGGATTGCTGATGGTTTAGATGATTACAATTGGACATGAATAAGAAAAAATTCTCCTATTTTCTTGTAGTATGTAGTTACTCTACGCTTTTTGTTATAGGTGAACTTGCTTGAGAAGAGCTTTGAGGCAGAGAAAAAGCTGGAGCCGGAGCGAAAAACTCAGCTGGCCAAAAATCTGGGATTGCAGCCCCAACAGGTGGCAGTGTGGTTCCAGAACCGCCGTGCACGGTGGAGGAACAAACAGCTTGAAATGGATCATGATCATCTCAAATCCTCTTACGAGTGCCTTTTGTCCAATTATGACTCCATTCTCAAGGA
>CAIGRO010186572.1:0-11276 GCA_903798355.1 Fraxinus baroniana
CGACCCGACCCAACCCAACCCACGCCCACCCCTAATTAAAAAGTAGGAAAAAATTTATCTGTAGAATATTTCATTGCAGAAATATGTGATAAAAAACGAGTTTTTAAATAAAATTAATTTTATTTTAGAGGTAGTCAACAGGAGCTGAAGTGTAAGTTTGGCAAAAATTTTAAGTTACACGACCTACATTGACAGCATATTAGGAAAGCTTACAACATCAAGTGGAGCGTCACGTAAACCATCTATAATGGGTCATGCATCAAAATTTGAATATCAAGATTCAAATTGTTAACCATTTACCATTCGGAAATCATACGAAATATGTAGATAATAAATTAGTAATAAGTTATAGTATATTTGACCAACTTTATGAACGTTAACATCTTTGCCAAACATGTTTATAAGGTTTGATGCAGGCAGAAGTATAAACAAGAACAAATACAAGATTGTCACACGAGTTAAAACGAATATATAGATATTTGAAGAAGATATTCGTAAGAATGTAGAAACAACCAAGAAACAAAGAACACGTTCGAGTGTTTAAATGAAATAAAGCTGAAAAGAGAACTTAATCTAATTAGGATACAAAATCTATACTAATTACGACCATATTGTTCTTAATTAATTAAAGTATGTTAAACTAATAAAAAAAGACTATTTAAATCATAAATGCTGACTATATCAATGTGTTCAGAAAAGTAAGTTGACATGGTGATGGTCTTCATTTTGACAAGTGAGTACAATGCTTATTCAAGACTGTTCTACATTTGTATCCCGAGTAGGCTACCAGAATCATTTCAGTGAACTAAACACGTTACAAGTTTCTGTCATCTCGGTGTTGTGATCAGATGCATAGTTCGACCTTCTCACTAAAGATAAAGATGAAGAGCGATAGTCCTCAACTCGTGTTGTTCTAGATCCAGACGAAGTTTCATAGCTTGGAAGGTGACTTGTACCAGCCCCATCGATCATCAGATACATATTGTGTGACTTGCTTCACATTCAAATAGTTGTTCAGTCCCCTGAGAAAAGAGTAAGTTATCTAGTTTAGTTTTTTTCCTTTGAAACCTTCTTTCTATCTCTTGAAATTTGGGTTTCAAGTACAGGTAAAGTTACAGCTAAGATAATCAAAAGCATCTTAAAAATGATAGGACGATGAAGGGAAAATAAGGCGTCTAGACTGGCAACTAGCAAGGTTCAAGAATGCTTACGAAAAAAGAAGAATAAATAGAGAAGGAGAGGGAAAACATAACATTACCATTCTCCAAGTTCACGCCCAAAACCACTGCGCTTTTTGCCTCCCCATGGAGCTTGAGAGAAGCAAGGCTGTGAACAGTTGACCCAAACAATCCCTGCCTGAAAAGCCTGCATAAAAGAAAGAACACAAATCACAGTTATCTCCAACACCACGTATCCTTCATATTTGTTTGTTGAGGTTAAAGTGCTGCTTCCTATTTAATTTTCATAAGCAGTGTTTTAAAGACTGACCTGCCAGGCTGGGTTCTAAAATATCGTTCATAATTGGAAATGATTCTCACCTTGGTCATCCGCTCACACCTTTCCAGATCTTGTGATAATACAGCAGCAGCCAAACCATATCTGTCAACAATTATCCGGTCAATGAAAACAGAAAATTTAAATCACAAATAAAGGTCTCAGGGAACATAAGCATTAAGGATAACAAATAGTCATCTCACTGGGTGTCATTTGCTAGTTCAATGGCTTCATCTTCAGTTTTGAATGTTTTGACACAAAGAACTGGTCCAAATACTTCCTCTCTCCAGATTTGCATGGAGATCTTTACATCTGTTATTATGGCCGGTTCGATGTAGTAGCCCTTCTTTAAATGCTGCAAATCAATCATAAAGCTTGGTCAATATCCTTTTAAGCTGATTCACAAACTTACCATAGGCTATGATTAAGGAATTTTACCTGAGGGCGTTCACCCCCACACAAGATGGTGGCACCTTCATCCTTGGCTGTTGAGATGAACTTCATTACTTTCTCATACTGTAAAAATACCAAATTTGAGTAATGAGTAATATAATTTCTGATATCTTCATTCCAATAAGGAATAAAATGAGAGAACAAGAATTAATATGTTCATAGTATGTATGCACAAAATATTATAAAGAACCAAAACATAATGTATTCAACAGTTTCTCTCCACGGAAGTTTCTTATTACGTGTAAGATTCAGCCATAGCATTTAATGGAACTTTAGCAGGTAATGACGTAAATCTTTTCAGCCCTATATCTTGTGAGTTTGAGAAAACAGAGCTAAATACAAGCTTTCTTACCTGTCCACTGCTTACCACAGGACCAAGCCTGCAGCCTTCCTCCAAGGGGTCTGAAATTTTGATGTTCTTGCACCACTTTACAAGCTTGTCCAAGAATTCTGCTGCAATGCTTTCCTGAAATATTTTTCAAAACTTCAAAAGTTATAGTACTGGTACGACATTCAATACAATAAACAGTAGAACAGAGTAGCACTTCGCTACATGAGTTGAACAACAAAAATCCTTTATTTATGCTTCAATGTTATTAACATGTGCCAAGTTTTAAACTACTCCAATATACGCTGTTTCTGATGAAAGAACTTGAATCAACATAATGACAGCATAGGAAAGCATAACTAAGTCCACAAAATTGCATCTCATTTTTTGTTGACAGACTAAAAAAGAATGTAATGCCCTGAAACTTTATGCATAATGAATTATATAGCTTATTTGTGAAGTTTGGAGTGAGAGCAGGGGTGGGGAGTGAAAGGGAGGGAGGGACAGGGAAGGTAGGCAGAGATGTACGGAGACAGTGTAGGAGGTTTGACACTGGGGGTGGAGATACAAGGCCAATTGAAGAGGTAAAAAGATACTGTGAATTGAGATTTGGAAAAATTGCACAATCAGTTTCCTACCTATTAGCACCACAGAAAGTTGGTACATATTTGAATGTTGGACTTGATGGCATCATTAGTCCTTAATGGATGGTTTTTGTCAAATTGATCCTTTAACCACAAACAACCCTCGAAAGATGCTTAGTATGGAAGGACACTAAACACATGAGGACCATCGGTAATAGCTAATCTGATATAAACCATATGTTAAGGACTAATGATGTAAATTCAAAAGGTTGGCCATGATACTGGACAGGAGCGCAGCCAGAATACTACTTCAGTGAGGGCATGATTTAAGAACAGTAAAATATAGGTAAGTAAAAATACTTACTAATTTTTTATATGTTAGGATATGCAACTTATTTCTGTGTTTTGACTTATTTACACAAATGTAAACTTAGTTAAAAGAAACTTCTTTAAGCTTAGCCAAACATTCACTAAATAATTTCCTCTCTATTAATCAATTTAAGATGGCCATAGGCCCATAGTTAATTGAGTTGTTGTTGCAGTTTTAGAATTAAAGCCTCAAGGGGGCAGATTCATTCCTCTACATCCATAGATAATTCATATAAGTATTCCAGTTTAAAGCAATCAAACCTCGTCCAAAAATCATTCTTAGTGCTTTTTATTGGCTTCCGGACCTGATTATACGCCAACTAACTAACTATGCAATGCAAAATTTGAAGTCCAGGAACAAATTCATGGAAATTGAAGTAGATATAAAAATGTTCATGTCAATATTAAGTACTAACAATAGCTTTTCAAATCACATTCAAGAAAACAAAGTTCAACCGTATGAGAACATTGTAAAATAAAAAAAAAATTAAACCATAAAATAATATTCAGTAAAATTCAAAATTAAAATAAAACATTCAACTTTATGAATAAAATATGGGCTTGTTGGATGTTGGTTTGGTGAAATATGGATTTAAATTTTGACTGGATTGAATTGGGTGAAATATGGGTCTAAATTTTGTGTTTGATTTGGAGTTGGTCTCCATTATAATTGAGTCATTTTAGTTGGGTTTTGAATTAAATCTTCTTTTTTGAAGATTTGTTATGATTTACAAGCATTGGGCTGGGGATTTGAGCCAAGCCAAGTGCAGGCAAGAACCCTTCCAACAGGGGCAGGTTAAGAGTGACTCACTGGGCCTGAATGGACTCCACCCCTGATACTGAGAATTAATTAAGTTGGCAGTCAAACAACTTACTATAAAGCTCATAAATGGTGGACTAATGGTACAATTCATAGTGTGGCAACCACCGCATCAGTGCTGTATCACGAAGGAGAAAAATTAAGTAAACAGCAGTTGCAAACAATGGAAACCCAAAGCAGCAACAAAGCCAGCATTGTGGCTGCACTCTTAGCCGTGAAGCAGAAGTCAAGCTAGTCTTAAGGGCAAACAGCACAGGAGGAATGACTGACGTGAATATCATTCAGCTCTCGAGGAATCAACCCAGCTCAAGCCAGAGTCAGCACCATCAATCTGAGCAGGCCGTCTGACCTGTCTGAGGAGCTCCTCCATGAGATGATGCAACCACCCATGCAATCATATGACCCTAACTTAATCCCAGAACCCACTGTTTACAGGTCAACAGTTTCCTTTTCTTTTGACCTTTTTATTTTCTCGAAGTTTTTATATAAGGTTCTTTTTATTTCTTTCTTAATTTTGGCTATTTGGAGAATTTACCAGAAAAAATTGTTCACGTACTTTAATACTACTGAAATATGTATACAATGAACACGAGAGCTGCTATAATAGGACATTAGTTATGAATTCAATAACTAGGACATATGTAGATACAGAACAAATTTATGTCTTGTGCGAGAGATAAGAGGGACTTTACCAAAATATGGCTGATATCTGAATAACAATATCAAAGATGCAGTATTTCATACTTACATGCACAAGAAGTCGAGAAGTGGCACTGCAAATCTGACCATTTGTCCAAAAGCAACCAAAAAGAGACCACTCAGCAGCTGTTTCGAATGGTAAACATGAACAAAAATACTCAGTAAATCAGAAAATTGGAGCATATTTCAATATTCACACAGGAAATGCAGATTATACATTGATCTCTTTAAAGTGTAGTCTTAATCAGTTCTACTCACAAACAATTTGTAATAGTTTATCAGAAGTTCATGCATCCCCTTCCACCCCACGCACAAGTTCTTGTGCGCGTGTTAATTGATTAATTTATTTATCTTTTTTTATTTTTTGGGTAGGAGTTGGGAGATGTTTAATGGTGCAGTGGTGCCCCTCATTTTAATTCAGAGTTCCAATTGATCAAATGATAGTGACGCAATTTCTTTAACCATGTAAATAGCAAACTAGGGTGATAATTCATAGTTGAAAAGGATCAAACCTTTGTCTAGATCAACATCCTCAAATACAACAATTGGGCTTTTTCCACCAAGCTCAAGTGTAACTGGCTGCAAGCAACATTAAATTATAATAGGTTTAGTACACATAGGTATAGTTAACAAGTATCACATGTAACTGGCCTCCATTCTCAAACCATACCTTGACAAGTTGAGCTGCAGAAGTCATAATTTTGCTTCCAGTAGCATTACTCCCAGTAAATGCTATCTGTTGATAAATTACATAACTGTTGTCACTTCGTACAAATATCCAACCCAACCCAAGCCAAACCAAACCAAACCACAACATTAAGAGTCGGAACACTTCACCTTATCAACATGAGGATGAGATGCCAAAGGAGCACCAGCTTCTGGTCCCAGTCCTGTCAGAATATTGAGAACGCCAGGTGGAAGGCCTACCTCTTTACACACTTCACCTAATTCCAAACAAGTACTGCAGTAGAAATTGCAGGTGTAACTGTACAGTTAAAGACATTGACAACTGAAGTCTGAAGCCAAGAAAATGAGTTTTTATAAAGAGTTACACTGATGCTAATTCTGACGGCTTAAGTACTGCAGTACACCCAGCAGCTAGGACGGGGGCAACTTTCCACGTGGCCATTAATAGAGGGTAATTCCTACAAAATGAGTACCAAAATTTCCAGTCAATCAATACCCATACTCCAAGTTAATCCAGGAGAGATACATGACAGACTCATTTGTTAGTTCATGAGATTGAGTCCATGCCAATAAGACCTAACCTTCACAGGATGATGCAGCAAGTGCAGTCTCTTTCAACAAAACTCAACAGTAGTTTCAATGGTTATTCTTCTACGAAATACATTGCTTCAAAACTTAGTCTAACACAAAGTATTGGTGCATTCTAAGAGAGAAGCTTCCAGTTTCCACATTGAGTAATAGTCTGTTTTCTTTCCTTTTCTTATAGGGTGTACTTAGAAAGCAAAGAAAACAGCATTAGTTCATTGCTCAATTTTATTTTTCTCGTTGTCATCCCTGGTCCATTTCTCAGATATTTCTAAACCATAGTTGAACAACACCACATTGAAGAATAGTCTATTTTCTTTCCTTTTTCTTAGAGGGTGTACTTAGAAAGCAAAGAAAACAGCATTAACTCATTACTGAATTTTATGTTCTCATTGTCATCCCTTGTCCATTTCTCAGATAGAAAGTAAAACCTTGTCCATTTCTCAGATAGAAAGTATACATTTCTCAGATATTTTTAAATTATAGTTGAACAAGACCGAGTTGCAACACTATGGTATAAACAAGCCAAAAACAATTTCACACAATCAGCAAACTTAATAGATAACGAAAGATCATAAAGCAGAGAATTTGTTATCATGACATGTATTTGTAATACAGAATTTTTTGCAGAAAGGGGAGGGGCGTTATGGAGGAGCAAATATTCCTTTTTTATTTCTCTAATGAGAAAAAAATTATAAGAACCAACTAAATAAGTAGCACCTACCATGGGGTAATCAACCCAATGACCCCAAGGGGTTCTCTCAAAACATGACAGTTAAATGTCTCCATCGGTAGAGAAATAGGAGTCTTTTGCTTTGAATCCAGAGCTTCAGCAAGCTCAGCATGATATTCAAAACATCCAGCAACGTCATCCTGGATGACATGAATGAGCATAAAGTCGATGTGTAATATAGAGAACGTGCAAAATGTTTTCCTAGGTACTTAAAACATACTATATCCCAAGCCGCTTCTTCCAATGGCTTCCCAGAATCGATTGCTTCGAGTTTTGCTAATTCCGATTTCCTTTCTGTGATCTACACATCAGTGAAAAGAGTAAGCAGAGAGACATCTAAACCAAGCAAATTAGTGATAAATATCCATCATAGAAATGAATAGTAAAAGTAAATCTTATGGAAGCTTTATAAATAGAAACACCCAGGGCCTTGTATCTGAACTAAGTACATGCAGAAAAGGCTAAATCTCAAGTACACTCACAAAACAAAAATTATTGTAAAATTGACAAAGATCACGTGTACTTACTACTTTCCTAGCTAGAAAAGTTAGCGTTGTAGCTACCATAAAATCATTTACATATAGCTAGCTACAAATGCTGGCATAAGCCCACCTTCTACATTAAAATGTATTGTCTATCATTACCTAAAATGAGTACCCTCTAGCACTTAAACAAATTGGTTTATATGTATCAGTTTGTTTTAACTAGCAAACCAAAATGCTTTTGCTTTTTCATTTCCTGGCCATTTACTTGTGAACATTTCTACTATCTGGAATTAAACTCTTTTTAAAGTTTGAAGAAGATAAAGGCCAGTATCAACTGTAGATGTTACCACCAGCTACTAATTGTCAGTAACACGGAAAGCAAACTTCTTCCTGAAAGTGGAAATGATATGAACGCCTTATGCATCAACTTGTGTTTCTATGTGCGCCTGCTTGCACGGACTTGTACCGCTCCCGAATTTTTGGTCTAATTATGAGAATTGAAAATTTAGGGGCTCATTTGAAGGTTAATCCACCTTGTAGGACCTTGTAGCAAATTTAGTATAAATGCTGATTCCCACAAATTTTGCTCCTTTAAAAAAAAGGGTTGAATGTTTGGTCAGACCCTTATATAGAAATCTTTGATATATGTTTTTGTCATATTCATGATTGACCAAACATATGGTAATGTGTAGTGTGAATGCATGTGTATATAGAATGTAGTATTCACGTGAGGAATAAGGGAGAGATTCTTGCTCATTTCACAAATTTCAAGGAACAATTGCAATGCTAGAATTAATAGCATTTCCACCATCATCTATTTTTCTTAATGATGCATACCTAATCTTGTCCTATTTAAACCCCTCATTCACATTCACATTCACATGCTACTACACACTATTATTTTTTTAGTCCAAATAATATACACATACACGCACATAGCCGAGGTGAAAATTGTAAGAGGAATCAAGCAATTTAATTTGGTCTCTATTACTCTTTCTTTTACATTTCACGGTAAGTACGCTACCTATGTTTGGATTATTATTATGTTTCAAGAAAATTATTATGGTCCCATATGATACAATATGATTACGTTAAGGGGACCGGAGTTTAACAGCGCTACACAAAAATTCTTACCACCTACGTTCGGTAAAATTATGGTGTCTCCATTATGTTGATTATGATTATTATGCTTTTTAAGTTATACACGATAAAAATTCATCGCGTACTTATGCGGATTTTATAAATCTCACTCTATGATATTTCCCCCTTTCAGGAAATTGATGGTTCGAGGCAGTCAAAGTGGAGATGGCAACGGGTTTGGATTAATAAATTATATTGTGTTTGAAACACAACTTTTAAGTTTCATTTTTTTGACATTATATGTCAATGCATTATTCTTTAATAATAAGATTTCGCAATTAATTATTGAAGTTAAAACCACTTTTATTTACTTAATGCGTAAAATCATTTCTTATTACTATTTAAGTCCTTGTGAAAAAAAAAAAATCGAATTTTATTTAGTGATTCTTCAATAGTCAAGGATTCGGGTAGTCACATGTACAGATGCAATAAACTCATTATTCAAAATCTTTGATGCACGTACAAGCAAAACATATCTTATAATTGGATTTTTCAATATGGTTCCAGTAATATCTCAAGCGTAGGTCATAACTAGTAAATACATGAGTGAGATACCAATTCAACAAAATGCAATTGAAAATAAAAGATCACAATCTCAATGCAAATTAATCAGATAAAGTCTGAAACAGCACAAATAAAAGACCCCAAGCAACAAATAAAATTACAGACCTTTGCAGCAATGGCACGTAGATACTTGGCACGATGTGCCCCTGTAGCAGAAGACCAATCTTTGCCTGCATTTCGGTAAAGAGCTTCCCGGGCAGCTTCCACTGCTACATCTACATCTTCAGCTGTAGCTGCCGGAATACTCCCTGAAACAAATGAAAAATTTATATACGTATATCAGATTCATGACAAGCTTTATACCAACTAAATCAATATTTTCTCATATTCCTCTTGACCAATTTCAGTAAAAAAAAAAAAAAAACAATATTAGAAACCATTTCCCCTCGTTTATCCCAAAAACCAATTGCAGTAAATTATATATCTTAGTCACTCATAAAGTCCGTCTCAAGTCTCAACTAAGTTTAAAAATTCTCCCACTGGCCACTTGTACTCTCGGTGTTTTCTTTTCTAATTTTTCTATCTTAGACTATTCAATTTCATCTAATAATAAGAAACATATTATCAAATAAAATTAACCCCATAAACACTTGGATTGAAGCAAAGAGTGAACAAGAGTAAAGAACAGAAAATCGAAACAAAAATATTGTTAAGAGAAGGGCTGAAATAGACCGATGATCTGTTCAGTTGCTGGATTGATTATGGGAATGCGATTTCTCTTGATGGGCTCCCTCCATTCGCCATCGATGAAAAGTAGACGCTTCGGCATTGAAGTTGCCATTGATTACAGTGCGATCCGATCAGAAAAATAAACATATTTTCAAAAAGTTCACTGTTAAAAACGAAATTTTTTCCAAAAAAAATTGACCATCAGGGGCTTACATATTTGTCCATTATCTTATTTATTCGGCCAAAGGATAATTGATCATAATTCCCATTGTTGCAAATAGAAAATGGAGGGCAAAATGGAAATAAAGAATTATACCAAATTTGGTGCAAATAAATAGTACACCAAATCCGATTCTGTTGCTGAAAAGTCAATTCTCTCAATCAATGAATTTATTTATTCGTAATATTAATTATTTATTCATTTTAGAAATATATAAATTACTTAATAAATAGTTGTTTTAATTAATTCAATAATTATTATTTTTAACATTTTAAATTTAATTTAAATGCAAATGCAAATAATAATACTAATAATATCATTTATAATAATAATTGTATTAAAAATTATATAATGAAAATGACACAAATACCCTCGAAAACTAATTTTGCCAAAGTAAAAGAAATGGTATATTGAACTTTGCACCATTTTTCCAAAATGTTGCAAAAGATGTTGTTGCATTGGAGACCCCTTTACACCAAAATNATCATTTATAATAATAATTGTATTAAAAATTATATAATGAAAATGACACAAATACCCTCGAAAACTAATTTTGCCAAAGTAAAAGAAATGGTATATTGAACTTTGCACCATTTTTCCAAAATGTTGCAAAAGATGTTGTTGCATTGGAGACCCCTTTACACCAAAATTTGGTGCATTTTGGTGCAAAGGAGTCTCCATTGGAGATGGCCTAAGGGCATATATGATAATTGAATGAATAATAGAGCTATTCTAGGTTGTTTACATAAACGATTTGAATTAGAAGATTCATTTTTTTATTTTTGAATTCAAGAATCGAATCGAATCAAAATTTGATAAATTAGAACACCAGACAGAGGATGAATTATTTCTTTATTTCTATTCAATTATTTCGATATAATTTTTCACATTGCATCTCGAAAAAAGATAGAAACCTCCCATCTACGCTTAAATTTGATGATTTGGTGGCAATAAACCAAAAAACGGCACACACTTGAAAATATGGGACCTAGATGTCTTTCAATGTAGGGATAACTCAATCGACCATGAAAGTGTTGCGAAACTCTTCAACATTTCTGCCGAATAGGCCTATGAATCATGAGCAGTGTTATTCAAACTTGCTTACTTTTAATCATTTCGGAGCTAAAGGAAACGGTACATCTTGAAATAGTCATTAAAAACATAGAAACGACACGCAATGCTTCGAGTATCTAGACGATTTTCTAGATTTATATTATCTTTTATGAAAATTGTAAGCGTTTCCACTTTCCATATAAAAACAAAGTACTAAAAAGGAAAAAAAATCAAAATTCAGATTCAAATGCATTTATTAAGGTACCATATCTCAAAAGAAAATCTTACAGGTCACAATGACTAGGAAATTCTTTGTGCATTATATAATTACTTTAATATTTTATTGATATATTTAAAATCTTATATTCCTTTTGTTTCGCGCCGATTTCGGTG
>CAIGRO010186574.1:0-10909 GCA_903798355.1 Fraxinus baroniana
GATCTCAAAAACTGTTTGAACGAGTTTGTAAATATCGAGAACTTTGAGATAGCAACTCGTGGCTTCACTCCACCTCCTGAGGAGAACGATATAGGCAATGAGGAGAAGGAAGTTGAACATAACCATTCCTGTGGGAGGAATTCAAACAGTGTAGCTTCTGAGAAACGCTTTAGCAAGTGTGCCACATTTCCATCTCCTGCATCCCCTGGCGAGCATAAAAAATTCCCTGCTGAAGTATTGTTGGATGGGAAAGCGAAGCAGGGTAGTGATATAACCACTGAAGTCTCGACATTGAACGGTGATGCCGAATCAGCTAAACAGTCATATTCACGTTGCATATCCTTGCCTGTAAGTTTTACTTGTTAGTAGCTAGTTCTTAAAGCACATTCTTTCATTAATGTACATGTTTTCTCTTGACAAATGGATCCCTCCAAGGGAATAGTGTAGATTTTATCCAATGAAGTTTTTAGTAGTCTTTACAAAAAATATATTAACATGACAGAATTTGCACTGATACTAGATATAATATATTTCACGAATTCCTGGAAAATAGTATTGGGTTTATTTTTGTTTGGGTTTCCATGACCATGAGGTACATGTCCCGTGATGTGCACAATTGTGTGTACCTGTGGGTTCTTCCATTTTGTTTAACGTTGAGGGTGTGATCATTGGTATTGGTAAAGAATTCTACCTGATTTAAGTACATTTATGATGTAATAATAATTACTGGGATTATATCCCGCCTTCATATTTTTAGTTAATAATTATGTTTTTATGATGTTGCTAAATGTAATTAGATTCTTTTGCCGATTTTTTGACATCAGAAACACTCTTTCTGGATTTCCAGGCGAGTAAAGTTTTTGCCTACGTTTTTTGAATTTTGAGAGGAGGAATATTTGTTTACATTCCGTTTTTCACTCTTCACATTTTCATCCCCCTGTTCTTTTCCTTCAAGTATTTTGAACAGTGCTGCCAAATTCTTTTTCGACGTACAGATGATCCTTGTACGGCGACATTTAAGGGTTTGGGTATATAATACTGGAGATATGTGTTAACAGATGTGATTTTTTTTTTTTCCCTCTCTCGTTGATGTTCCATTCTCAGACTCCCATGAAGCTTGTATCTGCCATGAAAGGTAGCCGTGAAAAGCAGGGAATACCACCTAAAAAGCTGATAGTAACGTGGGCCCCCGAGGTGTATGATCCAGTTCCTTCAGCAGCGCCACACTTGGCATCAAACAAGCATCATCGCCATCGGAGTGATAGCCGGAAGTACGGTAAGACCAAACAGAAGGGCGGTGGTAAATCTTCACGAGGCAGCAAGGGAAAAGACAAGAAGCAAGCTCGGAAGAATATTGGAAGTGCTAGCAGTTCTTTCAAGTCATTCAATGATTATTACATAATGCATGGCTTTGATGAGCCTCTTACTGTTATTGAGAATTTCGATGTTGGCAATCCAGGGGCATTCTGCGGAAGTAGTTTTCTTAAGAAACCGGTCACCAAGTTGCACTTCGCAGTCACAGAGGCTACATGAGCCCTCATCTGAATCAATACGGCTTCATTTTCGTTTCACTGATGATGTAAATAAATAAATTTGTGAATTTTTTTTTGATGAGTAGACTTCTGACTTTCCTCTGAAAATGTTGACCTGATGGTGGAACTGCCATGGAAGCTTGGAGTCCTTTTTCATGGTGATGTGCATTCATCTCATCGTATATTATCATTTACATCAAGTTTGTTGCAACTTACGGTAACATTTGTTTGATAGTTTTTGGTAGTAATCATTTCCTATGTTTTGTTGCTTGGGATCTTAAGAGGGCTGCTGCGAAAAAATTGCTTGAATTCACTTAGTTATGAGCACTTGGGATAGCACAGGGTTTCGTGCTGAATTGAATCAATTACTTGAAATCATTTGCTCCAACCATTTTGTCATATCAATGACTGCAGAATTTAACAATCTTGAATCAGGTTTTCAAACGGGTTAAAATTCAATCAGTTGCAAAGGAAATTGCAGAATCTTGATTATTCTCTGGGACAATAACTAGATTTAGTGACACATCCATAGTTTAAAACAGGAGTAAAAGACTGGACGAAAGTATTAGCCAAAAGGGTATCTAAAGATCTGGGATGCAGCCATATTGTAGTTTTACAATGACAGGATATTTTCTATGTAGTGTACTCTGCATTTATTTTCACATAATCATAACTCAAGTCACATCCCCATGCTAGTCCTCTACCTGAACCATCACCTGTGAAAAAAATGGAAAAACAAGAAAAATCAATGATTTGTTATAGAAGAGAGAGATACCCAAAAATGATATGCCAATTTGCACCTTAACTTATCATGGGTTCGATGGAAAGCAATTATAATTACGAAAGAGAACAGCATGGATAATACTATGAAAGATGAGAATGTGATTGCTATGTAACCAAGGAAAATTTTCTCTTCAGTAGGGCATAGCAGAATCTAGAATTTTCATTTCATCAATTAACAAATTGGATTTGCACTGTTTCTATTTTGGGGTGTGGAGAATGGGGATGAGTATGAATATCATGACACAGCGCGTCATTTTTTTGCACATCTATGAATCTTACCAATAGATATTTGAATTACAACTGTCCCGTGTATCTCACCAGCCTTCTTAAGATAATTACTAGCTGCAATGCTGCAACATTTCAAAATTCTCAAGATTGTTAAAGAAAAGATAGTGAAAAACAAGCTTAATGAGAGTGACAATAAAAGGAGAGGAACAAAAGAGAAAAAAAGACGCCTTGTGTGGAGGCGTTTTGGAAAAGGTTAAATCCGCGAAGACAGATTTCTAGAAAACTAGCCCATGAAATTTCATTCACAAATAAATTAAACCCCCAGCCACCCCTGCAGATGGAGTATTTGGAAACTATATAGATGTATGATTTGATCATAGTGGAACTTTGATGGAAAAATTAAAGTATTTTCTCATACCTATCAAATGGCAATGGCTGTCCACCATCCATTAGCAGAATATCTCCCAGTGATATTCTGAGTTTGTTTGGATTAAAAGGAATTCCTGCATAACCAGCAGCACAAGCAATACGTCCCCAGTTTGGATCCCGACCATATACCGCAGCCTAATGACATAAAGCACATGAAAAGTACGGTAAGGCAAGACAAAATCAGAAACAGCTCATACCATATGAGATCTTTCGAAGATGTACAAATCATGCCTTCGTCAATGAAGAAGATGCCACTGATCGTGCAACCTTTGCTGCTTCAGTTTCACTCCTTGCTCCAGCTACTCTGACCTGCAGATTGCATTTAAAATCAGGATCACTCTACTTTGGACATAAGTAGGATGTATTGCCCAAGTTTTTTCAGTAAACACACAGTGGAATTTTGCTAATATCCAGTTCGATGATGTACATATATTACATGCTTCTTGTCAAATAGCAATTCCTATCAAGGACTAGAACACATTTTGGATGGTATATTTGTCCTTGGGATGGATGCACTGTCATACTAAAACGACTAAGACAACAAGTAGAGGCAGCACCCGGAGAAGATAATCCCAAGGAAGTATGACTTAGGTGGTTGTCTCATGTTTTGTGTTTGACCTAAAGAGGTTCTTATTTGGAAGAGTAATGTGATTTCGACAGAGTAAATTAGAAGAGGGAGGTCGATCAAAAACAACATGGCCAGTTGTAGCTTACTGAAGATCTGCTAGTAGATCTAACGATGAAACAAATGCAATGGCAAAGAAAGATTCATGTAGCCGTCCAAATATATTGGGAACAAGGCTTCGTTGTATATTTGTACTTTCGTATTGCAAAGTAAATGGACACAAGTTGGGCAAATTGTGCCAGTAAAAATATGGATACCTCTATCAAGCATGTTGCCCCTTCACCATCCCAAGCTATTGATTTTGCAAGACCACGCATTACCTGAATAAAAAGAGCATAATGCTAAAATTTATGAAATCTCCATGTGTCATCAGTTTGTGCCAGTTATTAGTTAACACATGCAAAACTAATAAGCAAAACTAATAGCCAATTGGGCACAACATTTCATCATAGTCCAACCGATGTCAACAATGGGCCATGAGGATTGGACTACTCTGACCGGTATTCACATATTAAGTCAACAAGCCCAGAGTATTTCATCTGCAAGTATCTACCCTAACGCTGATGATAGCATGAAGGTTGATAGAAATATTAAAATCATCATAAGATAACAATAGAGCATATTACTCCATGATGTAGATTGTGGAAAAGACAATTTAAAACCAGCTTTGAAAAAGTACGAAAGTGCAAGACATTAAAACAGTAAGCAACAGCAGTCTCAGATGTGAATTAATACAATGTAATAATTAAAAGTTCTACGAAGCAACATTGGCATCTTTCGTTGACATACCAAGGATAAAAGAAAGACAAAAGCTTATAATTGTTGCTAAGAGCGATAATCAATACCAAAAGAGAATAGCGTGAAGATAGTTAAACATACAGCATCAAGACACGCTTGTAGATGTTCTCCCTCAGCACTATTCAAAGAAGAAATTTTGTTTGATCCTGAAAGACCGCTAGCCAAAGCAATGACACAATCATTTGTACTGGTATCTCCATCCACCTGATGAACAAATATCCCGCCATATGAAGCTTTAGATACACAATGTAATTCGTTTGGTTGCTGAGATGCTATAAAAGAAATAGTGATGTAACTGAGACACTAATAAATTCAAAAATCACAATGACAAATTCGATCAAGCATGTCTAACATGTTGAATGATAACGAAAGGAAAATTGAAATTTTAAATAAAAAAAAAAAGTAATCACAGGTACCTTGCTCTAGTTTGAGTCTGCAATATTTGCAGTTGGTGACATATATGCAAAAGCAATATAAAAACACAAAGGTTCACAAAATTAATGTCCAAAACCCCTAATGTAAGATGATTAGCATGTTTTCTGACTGACGAAGTCTACAAGATGAGCACCAGTTTAGTTAAATGCAGAATCTGAATTTTCAAATCCTTGAATTTAGCGAATAACTAATATTTCCCTAGCAATTAAATATACACAAACTTATGTCAGCTGACTTGGGGGTGGATCTACAGGTCCTACTTGCCACAAGTACCAAGAGTGAACACAACAATCTCCACATGCCATGTATCTAATATGTGCCAGGTACATGCAATGCATGAACAGATTTTAAACCCCTTAATTTCATATAATGTTCATGGAAAATGAGCCAGAAATCGATAAAAGGTTGGTACTTGCCGTGATTTGGTTGAAACTACGATTTACAGCAACTTGTACCATCTTTCGCCAAACATCACTTGTGACAAAAGCATCTGTTGTTATAACCTGTGAAAATTAAATCACAACATGGAGTAATTAAAACCAATTTCTGGAACAGCTGAAGAAAGGAAATCAATGAAGAAACCTACACCAAGCATTGTTGCCATGTTCGGGTGGATCATTCCAGAACCTTTTGCCATCCCCCCAATTCTTATACGAGTTCCTCCAACCTGAGTAAAGCATAATCTCAATTAGAAAAAATGAATATTTTACTATCCAGTTGTAGAGAAATTCTTCATTCAATTGATAAAATTCTAGAACTTAGATCATTTCCATTCACATACATACAACGAGCTGAATCTTCACTCTCCAAATTGGTTTTTAACACAAAATGGGCTTGTTCATAAGAAATTTAACATTACATGAACGAGAACATTAAAATTGTGCTTGTCTAAAATGTGTCAAATACAAGTTCTGCAAACGCTCATTGACAGGCATGATGTAAATTACAGGGAATCAATTACTACTCAACACAGGTGGCTTATTCCCAAGTATGTTCAATTAAATAAATTGATGATTACTATTATCTCATGGCTCATTTATTAAAAGAGCCTAGAATGAGCAATGCTTAAACGTGAAAGCTATTTGAAAGTTTAGAAAATGTTTGGGGGTTCATCTAATATCCCCAATAGAAATGCAAAGTGATGACAGTGTTTTTTTATTGGATTATCAACTTTTTCAATTCATTCTCTTCCATCTCCTATCAATTATTTGACAAATAACAATACTTTTAGATAGATATGGTGAACAGAAAAAAAAAATATGAAGCCAAGTTCTTGAACTTCTTGTTGAACGAACAAAGAATATGAAACAAACAACAGGAACAACCCTCCAGCTCAGATATAACAGACTTGATGTGCACACAGCAAAAATATCCCGAACTTGTACTTCATTTCATGGTGTTGAATATTTTCTCAATAGCGTGTTGTTGAATGTTATCTCGATTACTTTAACATACAACAAGTCCTACAGTTAATAGTCGATGTTTTACTGAAGACTAATTGCACACACCAACCAATTATGTAAAGAAACCATCTAATGAATGTAGTTATTTTGACTATGCCAGTTACTCTAGTTTTCTCCTACATTTGAGGTCAAAAAACTGATGGTTTACGCAGGCAAATATTTAACATTTCAATCGAATTTTTCCTCTACTAAGCAAACTAATCAAGGACTGATTCTGATTGCTCGCTGCCGAATGGCAAAAATGGGGGAGAGAAGATCAACCATGTTCCTGAAGTATAAGGTATTTGTCACCCATTAATACTAGGGGCGGATCCAGCACCCGGCAAGCGCGGCCGCGCCGGATCCGCCGGGAAAAGAATTAATTAAGTTTTATGAAATATATATATGTTATTGTACATTTTTTACGGAAATGGTGTGTAGATCATTTGGGAGAGAATATGCATTTTCACGTGATATACCTGGGTTCGATTCCCTTCAACAATATTCTGTCTTTCAATTTTTAAACAAGGTAAATAATAACTAAATATTAATTAGTAGTTGTACCACTGTTCTACAAAAGAAGTCTATATGGTAGAAAGATCATTTTGTACAATATGGGTATGGGGTTCAATTCTTTGCTTTTCTACTTCTTGTTTAATTTTTCAATACAGTAAATAACAACTTAACAATCATATATTATAAGTTTCCAAAATAACTTCTTTAAACAATTTATTGACTCAAATTATTACTCTATGATATATATACTTTTATTGTTAGATTTTATTAATTTATTTTATAAACTTCAAATTTGGCCAATCTAACTGTTGTTCTTTATTTTTTTAAAGGTTCGAAAAATACTTTTTTCTTCTCAGGTCAAAAATAATTTTAGTTTTAAAATCATCGTTTTCAAAATTTTGCATAACCTTCGCCCAAACTCGGAGCTTATCTTTACCATTTAATTATGCTTTACGTATAAACTGTTTCGTTTGAGTTCGTAAAAAACTTGATCGTATATGTATGATTGAAAAATGTAAAATGTATATGACTTTTTCACGTTTTAGTGCATTTATATATTTATTGAAATTTTTTTAACATTATTAATCAACAATTTTATTATTGCGACGATCAACGACTGCCCTAGCTGACTTAGTCTCCTGGATCCGTCATTGATTAATACCCATCAATTTACGCGCAATAACAATAAATGTTGGTTTCACCTGGAAAGCATCTCAATTTACATTCAAACATTGTCTAACCAGGATTATATACAATGAACTGCTACTTGTATGGACAGAAATATCGTACAAACCTCTGACTCAATTGCAACACTCTTGCTTACAAGATCGGTAGTAGTTATTGCAACAGCAGCAGAATCTGCCCTGCAAATCCATTGATGAGATTCAAAAATCTATGAGTAGAAAGGTGCTTAAGCATAGAAAAGAGAGAGAATGACATGGAATTATAGATGCAAGAATTTAACTACAGATATATTGGGAAAAAAAAGGGGAAAATGTAAAGAAAATAAAGGCAAATGAAACAATTAAAACATGAAATCCTGTTTAAAATAATTGATATATAACATAATCTCATGAATAGAAGACGCAGTCAGTTTGCACAATGGGGAGGTAATAGGTCCATTATGGGAAATTACCCTTCAACAGTTGATGACAGCAGATTTACTAAATTTGGAAGTGACTTGAGAAGAGCCTCCTGCATATGACAGAAAACACAAGTGATCTAAAAAACTGCTATTAGGCTATATGTCTTGAAACAAACACTGCTTAAAATGTTTGCACCCACTCGGTCAAATAAAGAAAAGAACTTGATATCATCTGCATGTGGAATAAAAATATAATACATATATAATGTTTATGCATTTACCTTCTTTATTCTTTTCCCAATCACACCAGTGGATTCAATCAATACTTGCTCAGGGTTAAATAGCAGCAACTGCAGCAATTAGATATTTTTCAATTAAAAGCACTTGGGCAATATGCGAGACAGTACATACAGAAAAATGCATACCTGGGAGAGGGCATGAGAACATTCTATCACATCCTGGTAGCCCGCATCACCCTAGAAAAATTTGAAGGACTCTTAGTCTCAACACACCAAATAAATTGTGCATATGATAGCAGACTGCGAGGCTTACTTGACAAATTCCAAGTTACATTTAATTGAGCATTCGGAAAAAACTGATGTTTCCCCTCAACTGTCTGGGATCAAGAAAGAAATCCACCTTCCAGATTTGGATTTTCAAAATAGAACTATATGCTAACACTGAGTTTCAAGAAATTTACCGTTGCTGCATTTGCTTGGCCAGCATTTATTAGTACTGCACGAGCCTGAAAAATTACAGGTATGCATTAGTTACTGTTAGAATACAGAAACAGAACAAATTAAAGACCATTCAAACTTGATACTAAAGTTTGCACCATTTTACCAGCCATGGAAAACAGAAATTTCAAACACATTTGGCAGCTATGGGATGGCATTGAAAGACAAACAGTAGCCTTGAGACAAAACAATTAGGATTGATGCTCGAATTCATTTCCGAACTTACCCCTCGTAGAAAAGACAAGATGCCACATTCTGATAGAAAAGCAAAATATAAAGCCATGGTAATAGAATCATACGGTATTAAATATATTTCAAGTTTCAAGTGATATCAGTATGCATAAAGTTTTTCTTTCCTGTCCCTGGATAAGTACTCTTACATGAGTAAACAAAGTAGACAAAAACACACATGATAATCATCTTAATTTCTATACTAAACCTGGATAGGAGGTTTGTTGTCGAAAATTTAAAGGTTGCCTCAGTTAAATAGTAGTTAGTAAAACCTTTTGTGTGGGGGTGGTAGAAAAGGATAAAAAGGAAACCGAAACATTATAGTTTTTTACCTGGAACATGTTCAACTATGTCTGATTGCACTTGCAAAAAATGTAAGGTATACAACTTGAGATGGTTTATATAAATAAAAAAAGAAGAAGGTGATGATGTGCAAAAGCAAGCAATAAAACACCATTCAGTCATAATTAACTCAACTTTTGGTTCACGAGAAAAAGCAAAGTAAGACTAGCAAGGAGAAAGAGAAAACATTACATGATCACCGGGAATAGGAAAGGATACTAGAATCTAAAGGAATTATTGAAGTTGAAGTTGAGGTAAACATGCACCCCCAGAACAATAATGGACTACAAAGTAGAACACCATCACCCCCAACATACCGTTGTTGAATTATCTAATGCATTTTTACAGTATAATACAGGAGCAGCTGCAACAACATTTGTAGTAAATGCCCCTGGAAAACCATTATTGTGAAGGGTCAGAAACAGAATACAAAAATTTACTGTAAGAAGACAGTCCCTAAATGTGATCTAATTATATGCCATGGCCCATGGCGATAAAAACAATGACCGTTCGACTAGAAGACTAGAGTATTCTGAAACATTTGAGTAAACCAAGTATCATAAAAATGTACTGAAGCTCCTGCGATACAGAGACTAACCTGCAGACATAGCATCTACATCACAGGTTACCAGAGCGAGATCAGGCTTTTCTCCAACTGCCCGTAACCCACCATACATCCCAGCAGCTTTGAAACCCTTTGCAGCTGTAACTCCTCCTGGAACCTAGAAAGTTGAAGTCCTAAGTCTTGAAAACCAAAATAGTACACTAATGTCACACAATGTCTTGAACTCTAGAAGTCTATTTGGCATGATTAGCATAAAATGAAATACCATCTCTAATATTCACAGATTACCAACTCCAATCTGTTTCATAACCAAAACAGGATACCTTAATCCCCACCTACCCAACCAGGAGCCCAAACTCGTCCGGATATTTAAAATATTTTGTATTGAAAATAACGACAATCCATGAGGTGCGGTAAATCAATGACATCTGCAAACTAACTGTCTGCACTCCCCTCTTTTCATTTGGAAATTTTCACCAACCCGTGATGCGAAATTTATGTTGACATCAGCATTCTTCTATTCCACTCTAAATATCGAACTTTCCATCTTGTACTTCTACTAAACAATAACCAAATGACAGGTTCCAAATATAACAGATATAAAATTTTATAGGAGAATGAGATCAGAGTCATCAGACATGTAAACACTCACATCGAGACAAATAGAAAATGATCCAACACATCCAGTTGGAAATCACAAGATTAAGAAAAAAAAAACATTGGAATTTGTTACTCACCTGCTGCCAAGGCCCTTCAGGCAGTAATATTGGAGCAGCTGGTATGTAATTTGATGCATCATTTGCAATAGATGAAGAGGCAAACACTCTGAAATCTCTCCGGGGATAACCCGACAAGTCAAATGTCTGCAGAATACTTTTACAAACATTACCATCACATAACAGGAGGAAAAATAAAAATACAACAAATAAACTGCAAAATCGATAACTAAGCATGACAACATTCCAGCTTAAATTTAATAATATTCCCATGTTTTAATTATTTACCAAGTTCATTCCGCCAAGATTTAATAGTAAGATATGTTGAAATAATTAATGATTTTGAATTAGTCAGCTAGGATTAGTTAGGTTGTTACTGCATTTTAGAATAATTCCTATTGTTTAGGATACATTGTTTACATTGAACTTTTCTCTATGCTTCTCTC
>CAIGRO010186587.1:0-11114 GCA_903798355.1 Fraxinus baroniana
CTACAGCGAAGGGTGAATTGCTCGATCGAATCAAGTATACCAGATGGGCAATTAAACTATCCAGCATTTGTTATTACTTTTACAGCTCTATCGAATTCTCAGACCTATACTAGGACAGTAACAAATGTTGGTGAATCTAAAGCCTCGTACACTGTCAAAATTTTCAGTCCACCTGGCGTTGACGTGCGTGTTGAGCCCACAACACTGAATTTCTCGGAGCTGAACCAGAAGATGATATATCGAGTGACATTCAATCGTTTGGCTTCTTCAGGAAACAATACTGTTGTTCAAGGTTATCTGATATGGAATTCAGACAAGCATGCTGTGCGAAGTCCTATAGCAGTTATATTGTCCTAGATATGTCTCTAATTACAGCACTCGATTTCAGTGTTAGATTACAAATTTGGACTTATGAATAAGCACACTGGAATGAGTGAATGCAGTTTCTTTCCCAATTTGAAGTGCATCCTTGAATTTATTGTGCATTGTAAGACGCAGATCTAAAAACCTCTAGTTAACTGCTTTATAACAGTCCAATACTATTGTTTCTTAATTATGAAATGCACGGGAATCGCTTATTTTTGAGATAGACATCCAATAATGTTAGGACATAACTTTGATTTATAACGGAATACATGAGATCCAAGAAATCCTCATTAGCTAATAACGAAACGAAGCTAACCCATTGGCTGCTTTGTTACTCCTAAGGGCACACAACTTCTCACTTTCCTAACAATTCGATATCACAAAAAAAGACTTGCATTTGGGAAGGAAAGAGAAATATAAAAGGGAGTCCATTTTCCTTCGTGAATAGGAGCCTATCCTTCAACGCCACAGCTTCAGCATCTGCCACAGAAGCTATCCCCTCTTGGCAAATGCCACCATCACCTGTACAACCGCGTTGGTTTCTAATTTTGGGGGACCCACAACCTGTGGCCTAGACCAAGGTCAAATTGCTGTTTCATATTATCAAAAGTTAACTTATATTAATCTTTGCAAAATTTAAGTAATGCTGTTGACAATACTAAAGAGATGTACAAAATTTAACAAGATACTTCATTATACCAAGGTACGAGTGGTAAAATCGGGATTCCACCACGATTAGTGGACATAATGTCTACTCCTTGAGGGATGTCACGAGACTGACAAAGAAACCCTGAGCATTCCAATATAAAAACAACAAGCTTTTCCGAATATGTACTTGCTTTCCTGAATTCATTGCAGCCAATCACTTGGTACAAGAATTGTATCTTTGCCTTGTGCATTCCAAGCCAATATATCCTAAGATATGACAAGAACAATGATTTCTCTATGGAACGAATCCATGGATAAAATAATAAAATAACACTTCTATGACATGTACAGTAAGTAACATTGAACAACACTGAATATGACTGGAAGAAAGAAAAGTTTGAATACAGTCCATTGTTCTGCAACATTCTCAAAGTATGATGTGCTAAACATACCTTTAATTTAAATGCCCTAACTATGAGCAAACCACGAGGAAAAAAAATGCGAACAAATAATTTCCATCTCACCCAAAAAGCAAATTACATAATTCATGTTATACCTTCACACCTCTCAAAAACAAGGATAATTTAACCACTTGACTTCAGTATTATAGATCTACATTACCACATAAAACAGACCAAAAACCTGAATATACATGCATGTAAAGAGAAGAGGAAGAGATGCAATTTTTGTTAAAGAGTATACTCCCTCCAGTCCCAAAAAGATAGTCCTATGGTTATTTTCACACAGATTAAGAAATGGTAGTTAGTATAGTTAGAGTATTAAATTTAATATGTTTTTCCATCTATACCCTTTATCCTTTATCTAGGTAGTTGGTGTTTATCATACCAAAATGTATTAAATAAGGGTATATGTGGAAATGAAAAATTTAATACATGTTTAAAATAGAAACAAGACTATCTTTTTGGGACGGACAAAAATAGTATACAAAATTATCTTTTTGGGACGGAGGGAGTACTTAATATGGACCAAATATTGAGGGTAGACAGCTTTAAAGATTTTTACTTCTTCAAAGAATAAGAATTTTACATTTTCGAGGATAAAATATTTTTATTCTAACTGCAAATCAATCAAAATAAATTGAGGAACGAAGTAAAGCCAATCCTATGTACACAGTCAAGATATCTCTTAGGCACACATAAAAGACACAATTAACAACAAATAGTAAACAAAACTGAAATTGCATTGAACAATAAGAATTTCATATTTTCTAGGATAATATCTGTATTCAACTGTAAACCTTAATTGAGGAACAAAGTAAAACCAATCCAGAGGACACAATCACGATATCTCTTAGGCACGCATAAAAAGGCACAATTAACTAGTAATAGTAAACAAAACTGAAATTGGATAGAGAATCATCATAATAACATATCAATCAATGAGATAGTGTTCAAGCATTCTCACACGCTGAGAGTGCGGAGTGCAAAAGGAGAGGTTAAAATCTGAAAGCAAATAAGTAAACAAATAATGGAGTAAAACCTGCTCGAAATAAAATGTATCCAATTTTAAGAGGATTGTAATATTTTTATACAGAATTTTGAGGACAAGATGATTTCTCAGAATACATCATAAACTTATCCTCTAACCTTCCTTCATAGTTGATGCAAAAATCCCAATCCGACTTTTGGAATTCAAAATTGATCCAGCCTCCTGTCAAGAACTTCACCCACATACTGTCAAGTAGGCAATGGGCTTCTATTTAACTACAGAAACTGGAGCTGCATGCTGACTCCTCAACCGAATCCTGGAGGCACATCAGGATCTTCATCGTTAGGATCACCTGACTGCTTATGCTCCAGAATAGAAGAAAATCCAGGCGGAGGACCAGACTCCAAATTGTCGGGCTCCGATATAGCCAGTGAGCACAAGTTTCCTTCTTTTATTTCTTTTCCTTTACGAATCATTGGAACCCCCAGCTTATCATTTGATTTCTGCATATTGTCGTTCTCCTTACTCTGATCTTGATCACTTAACGCAAACCCTGGCGGTTCATTTTGCTCACCATTGGTCACTGTAGCATCAATATCATTGGCTGAAACAATAGCATGCACATTATTCTCAAGTGTCTTACCAACAGGCTGCAAATCAACATGAGAAGATGTCTCGCAATGGTTATTTCCTCCTGGGTTTGACAATTTATTGTAAACTGATTGCACTGTTTCAACTATCTCGGTTTTCATGCCATCCCCAGATCTAATTATGTTCCAGACACCATCAGAAATTTGGCTCATGACTTTTTCCCTAGAATAGAGAAATACAACGAAATAAAACTCTACGTATAACCAAATCTCTGCTAACTCGCATAATAAAGAAACTTTTATCAGAAATCTAAAGGTTGAGTAAAGAAATTCTACATATAACCAAATCAGAAACTTCAATGTTACCACACTCTTTTTTCCAACAAAAAATACTCCTGAAAGTTTATAATTACCATAGAAACTTTTATTGGAAATATAAAGGTAGACTAAAGAAAAGATAACTTATTTCCTTTTAAGTCAATTAATTAGAGAACAACCTTACCCAATCTCTTTATGTATGGCATCAGAAAGTTGCCGTGGTTTCATATTTTCAGCACCTGGATGGTTAAGTGCCTCTGATTTCTTTACCATTGATATGATATTGTTTCTCAACTCTTCCTGGAAAAATCATGTTCAGAAAATCTGAATGGTGAGTACAGAATGAAGAACCAAACAAGAGCAAGGAGGAAACTGGTAAAACGATAGAAGAAAAAAATTATAGCTCATCCTCCAAAGTTCAGAGGGAGAAGAGGAAATGAAGAGAGAAGAAAAATGGGTTATATTACGAATACATCCATGCTCTAACATAATCAAATCGCATATCATAATTGAGTAAGAGGTAAAAACAAGGATGACCTAAAACATATAAATCATTTCACATGCTCCAAAGGACAAAAGAAAGCATAAGCAAAACAGTCTAAAGCTGTCCCTCTGCATTTCTTCTTGCTGGAGCAATAAATCATGAAAATCCAAGTTTAAAACAAACAAACTCTAAATTCCTAGTCGTGAAAGACAATATACAGTCTAATCAAATACCTGAAATTAAGAACCTACAAAAATAAGATAGAAAAACCAGTATAATACAAAATAAGTGTTTATCAGTCCCAGAACAGCTCCCCAATAACTGGCTTTTGGTTCAAAGTCATGGCTTCTCTTTTTTCCTATTCATTTTTTTACTACCTAATCAACTCTTCAACGAAAACACTGCAGAAGAAGCTTTTTCCTGTGGTATCTAAAGGTTTCATTATAGATTCAAAAAAAAAAAAAAAAAAAAAAAAAAATTTGCTCCTTTCCCAGCATTATAATTTACATTTATAACTTAGCCAAAATTATTTGAACATAATATCTACAACCATCTGGTAAAAATATGAAAGGTTCTCTCTCTATTGGAATATCGTTACAACAGTCAACAGTGGTGCAATGACATGTCAAATTATAGCTTCCAAATGTAACTAAAACCAGCTGTTAAAAGACAAATATGACTGCATAGTGATACACGTTGTTATCGCTATTATTGAAAAGCAAAAAAATATATATATATCATTTAAGAGATGATTTTCATATAAATGTGACCGATCACCAGGCGTGAAACTCTCAGATTGAATAGATGGGCATTGCTTTCAACAATGAAGCCTTCATTGTTAAGAAAAAGGAAGAAACTTACAGTCCCTTAACATGCACACTCAACCAGCTCAAATTTGAGTATAAATATATATGAATCTTTTCATTGTCTTGAAGGAGGGTGGTAGAAACTTCAAGTTAAAAGGCATCTGGTTGGCAGCGGTCACAAGCATAAGTCATTAGAATGGCAAATATTACAAAGTTTCTTGTATTACGTCTTGTGCCAAAGAGGTTGACTTACATAGATAGTGAACTTATTTAATCAATCAAATATGGTCTTTTCTGATTCATTTCCTTCTCACAAACACTCTTTTATTTCTTTTCCTTTTCTAGTAGTTCCTTTCTGATCGCCTACATGATTGAATATTGATGCATGAAAAAAAAAATTGTATACATCAAAATCTAATATTTCCCTATCTGCAACTCAACAAAGTAATTCCTCCACTGATAGTCACATTTTCATTACAATCAATGCCATTAAGATACAAACAAAATATTAAAATCTCTTAGTTTTGTATATAAGCTAGATTTAGCAAAATATGGATAGCAGTGTAGATTGGATCAAACAACTGCTACGATTTACCACCAAGGAATAGAATATCTTTTGAATGAAAAAATTCTCGGTTACAAAACACAGGCCGCCAAGTTTAAACCCAAGTGCATCTAGTCAAACATCTAGCTTTCTAAAGCCTATTGAAGTCAATATCCATTAATAGGATAAGAGTAAAATAAAGAAAGGGAAGGTTTTCGTTTCTTTATTCAACCCAAACAATACAATAAAAAACAAACCACATGAATAAAATCTTAGAGAAAGCAATGTGGTTGATAACCACTAGCCATAGAATTCTTCCCCCAGTCTCTACTCTCCTTGTCTCCATCTGGGCTTTGCAGTCCACGTGTTGCAGAATGTTAAGGCATACAAAAGAAAAGAATAAAGGACCACATGGTTTCATCCCTTCTCCACGTGCAAAGCCATCGTGTGACACTACAGTTAGGAGGACGAATTTGTAAGATAGATCACATCCCCAAATATTCCTTGCTTCTGTCCATTGTTTTTATCCAACTTAACACTGGCAACAAGAAAAATAAAAATATTGGAAATCTTTCCCAGAAGTAAAACCCAGTACCCATATTCTTTTTATGCCTTGACTTCTGGTATGGCAGAAGAGAGACATGAGACTGTTTTAGGATCAAGTGAAGAGCAGATACAAAGGTCCAACAAGCATTGATTATTGCTATGTGAAATAAGATGCCACTATAGAGAGTCCCTGAGGGTACAACCCCGACATACTTCACTAAGAAACACGAAGAAATACAACTTTAGCCTCAAAATGATTTTAGTAGTTTATCAAAAAATCTATATGTCATGTATAGCAGTTTCCTTTCTATGCAAGAAACAATTAATGCCCTGTGAGATAAGATGCCAACCTTGTAAGTTGTAAGAGTCCCTAAGGGTGCACCCGGACAAGTACTCCAAACTTCACTACACAGTATGAAAAAAGATATCCTTAGCCTCAAATAGTTATAGTAGTTTGTCATTATATCCATATGTCACGTGCAGTTTTCTTCCTAAGTTGCAAAATTTACATTAATCATGCGCTCAAAATGTAGTCACTCTAACAAGGAAGGCATTGATTCTTATTTGTTTCCAAATTTCTAGTCATGGTTCATTTGCATTAGCAAGTTCATAATCTTTTCTACCATGTCAACAAACACAAATAATTATTTTGTGTGCCTGCAAAGGAAGGATCTTTTCTCCTTCAGATAACAATCTCAGACCCTAATCAACACATTGGCAACCTTAAATTAGAACCACTTGAAGAATAAGCTGGAAAATAACAACAAAATTGAAGATAACAACCCTCAAGGCTTTCACCACCTTATCAAAGCCCACTGCCAATGCCAACTGATAAGGATCGATCGCCTCTACATCTAGATTAGAGTCTCTATTACCTTGTATTGTTATCTTTACCACTTTGTATAGTTATCTTTATCGTTGTATAGTTATCCTCTCATTTTCAACTATAAATATGTACCATGTGACACATTCATTTCAAAACAATGAAATATTGAAATTTAGCACGCTTTTATTCTTTAGATGGTATCAGAGACTCTCACAAGTTCTTCTTCATAAAAACTTTTTGTCCACCCTTTTTCGGCCCACTTCCTCTATTTCTTCTCTTGTCATCCTCTCCAATATTCTCACTAATGACTGAAAACACTGTCACCATTGTTATCCAAAAGACTCCACCTCTGATAATCTAGAGCCTAGCACTGAACTCCCTCTCTGCGTCACCTCTTCTAACTACTTTCCATAGCTGGTGCAATTCACCTCTCTTTTCTATGATCTTAATCTCATGCGATTTTTTGATGGCACATCTTATTCCCTCAAACTATCACTACCGCGTCCAAACCCCAAATCATGCCTTTCCATGTTCGTTGTCTTAAAAAAGCTATATATAGCCTCAAATAGGCAACTCATGTCTAGTACACTGAGCTTAAAGATTTTCTTCTATCTTAAGGCTTCACAAATTCTAAGAGTAACTCATCTCTCTTCTTGTTCTACTCTAAATCCATTAGCGTCTAGTTCCTGGTCTATGTTGACGCCTCCTTGTCACCGAAAATGATAATGACGTTGTATCACATTTTATTAATGCCTTCTTTATGTGCTTTTAGATAAAAAATGTAGGGTCTCTTAGCTAATTGGCAACGAGGTCATTCAATCATCCTCTGGTATGTTCCTTAGTCAACATAAATACATTAGGGACCTTTTCTCTAGCACCAAAATGGTAGGTGCCAAGAAATGTGACGCACATATGTCTAATGCAAACTTTTCATGATGGTGTCTCTCCAGCTAATTCCACTCTATATCGCCATGTAGTTGGTGACCTCCAATACCTCTCTCTCACTCGTTCGCATGTTTCCTTTGATGTAAATAAACTATCTCAATTCATGCACCACCCCTCTAATAATCATTGGTCTGGTGTCAAAAGAATTCTCAGCTACCTCAAACATACCATTCACTATGACTTACTCCTTTCCAAACACTCCAACCTCAGCTTGACAACCATTACCGACGTCGATTGGGATAGTAATCATGATTACCTAGTTCCACCTCTGCTTACATTATTTATCTTGGTAGTACTCATGTTTTTTGGTGCTCTCAAAAGCAGAAAATGATTGCTAGATCCTCCATTAAGGGTGAGTATCATGCCCTTGTCTCTTGCTCAACTGAGGTTCTTTGGATAAAAAATATATTACGCGAGCTCAATTGCAATTACCTCATCTCCCTACCATATTATGCGACAACATTCGAGCTACATCTTTCACAGTCTACACGAAGCACATTACTATTGATTATTATTTTGTGTGTAATCATGTTACAAGTATCTCATTTGTTGTCTCCTATATATTCTGTAACGTCAACTGGCTGATACTCTTACTGAGCCATTATCTACTGCCATGTTCACACATTATCCAAGATTGGAATCTCCAATGGGAACTCCATCTTGGGGGCCTATTAAGGATAAGCTGGAATGTAACAAGAAGATTGAAGATAACAACGCTCGAAACTTTTCACCACCTTATCAAAGCTCATCACCAACTGATAAGGATTGATCACCTCATCAACATCTATATTAGAGTCTTACCAGCTTGTATTGTTATCTTAATCACTTTGTATAGTTGTCGTTATCATTTGAATGGGCATCGTCACGTTGTCAACTATAGATATGTATCATGTACATTCATTTCACATTAATGAAAAACCGAAATTTATTATTCTATTACAATTAAAAAGGCAAACAGATACATACAGAATTACTCATATGTATAGTGTGTAGCAGTAAATTAAAATTGAGGAAAACACTTCTGCCACATTTAGTTCAAGTCGTTTCATCACTTTTCAAATAAACCCTAGGTACTTAAATTAATCGATTCAATTGCTTATTTATATAAATACATGCATAGATATATACTCACATTTTCTTTGAGTTTACGGACGATTTTAACACGGAACCTGTCAAAATCTCCTTCGTCTTTGAGTTTCGATATAACATCTTCCGCTTTGATATTGCCGTCTCTCACACTACCATTGTTTTCCATTGAAAAGCAATTGCATAGAAATACCAATTAGTAATACGATTTGAGTCCAAAATCAACAAAATAAAAAGGTAGGGTGCACGGTGACTTTGGTAGGCACTTGTGCAAGGAGCCACGTAGAGATATCTTCTGCAGGCTGGTCAGAGCTGTTTAAAGACAGTAATAATTTAATATTTTAAGAGGGTGAATTTAACACACCAAAATGTATTCAAAAATTTCAATTTCAACGTAGAAAAGTAATAAAATAATTTAAAGAAAAATTAGTTAAAATAAAATGTAAAAAAAATAATAAATATGTTTAGGAGTAGTAAAATTAAATGTTAAATATAAAGAGTTTGTTGAAACACTTCAAAATTTTAACTCTCATAATGATAGAATATATTTTTTAAAAATAGAGAGCATTTTGAAAATGTTCTTAGAGAGGACTCAAGTAAATTCAGAAGTCAAGTCGGGTCGGGTCGGGTATTGAGAAATGGGCAAGGGGTCAAAAGATTTAGGGGGTACTTGTAGAAATATCATTAATTTTCGGGTAATTGGCACAAAACGTCCCTACTTTTGAGGTTTATTGTGGAAAACATCCCTACCTTTCATTTCTTGACACAAAACGTCCCTACATTTCACTTTTGTAGCGCTCAACGTCCTTTTCGTCTCTTTTTGACCATTTTACGCTTCTATTAAAATAAAACAAAAACAAAACAAAAGAAAAATAAAGAATAAATTGTAATTATGGGTCCAAACTTAAAAATGTGCAAATTAGTCACATACGTGAAAAAACCATCACCCCCTAAGCTGCCACCTTTGAAGGCAAAATCCCCAACCTCCGATCACTCTTGCCGCAGGATCAAGATACCACCTTGAAGCTCTCATTGCCCTCTTCATAACCCACCCAACCACCAGCCCTAACCTCGACAGATTTGATCGAAAATTTGAACCAAAACCAGATGAACACGCACCAAAAACTGGTTGGTTAAAAAAGCCTTCACGCACGATTTTCTTCCAATTTCGACCCAATCCATGGAAGCCCATGTTAATTACACTCCAAAAGTCCCTCAAGCTTACCTAGATGCATCCATTCATGTTCAAATTACAGTAAATAACACAAAAAATATAAATTTGAAGCTGTTTTTCGAAACAGCGTGTTCGCGGCCGGAAAACCCAAATTCCGACGACAGTGGTGGTCCCCATAATAGCAGACCACCTGGGCTAGCATCCTCTCTTCATAGTGCAGCTATTCCACCCATGGGTCATCACCAATTTGGGCGAAATGTGCACAAATTTTACATGGCAGATACCGACCATGTTTAGTTCGTCGAATCTGGTTTTGGTTCAAATTCGTCATTGTTCATTCACAATTGGCCAAGAACCATATGTTCGGTGGGCGCTCCATGGTGGGGAGGCGCTAGGCGTGGTGGTCCACGATCGTCAGTTGCATCGTCAAGGACAGAATTCGTGGTGGAAAGGGTAGACCATTTGTGGAGGAAAAGTTTTGCATCTTTGGTTTTGGTTCAAGTTTCTGATCAATTTGTCGGGGTTAGGGCTGGTGGTTGGGTAGGTTGTGAAGAGGGCAATGAGGGCTATTGAAGGCAAAATCCCCAACCTCCGATCACCTTGGTCATCGGACCAACATACCACCTTGAAGCCCTATTCACAACCCACCCAACCACCAGCCCTAACCCCAACAGATTTGATCAAAAATTTGAACCAAAACCAGATGAACACGCACCAAAAACTGGTTAGCCAAAAAGGCCTTCACGCACGATTTTCTTCCAATTTTGACCCAATCCATGGAAGCCCATGTTAATTACACTCCACAGGTCCCTCAAGCTCACCTAGACGCATCCATTCATGTTCAAATTACAGCAAATAAGAAAAAAAAATAAAAAATCTGTAGCTGTTTTTCGAAACAGTATGTTCGCGGCCGAAAAACCTAAATTCCGACTACAATGGTGGTCCCCATGATCGCAGACCACCTGGACTAGCATTCTTTCTTCATAGCGCAGCTATTCCACCCATGGGTCATCACCAATTTGAGCGAAATGTGCACGAATTTTACACGATAGATCGCAACCGTGCTTAGTCTGTCGAATCTGGTTTTGGTTCAAATTCGTCCTTGTTCATTCGCAATTGGCCAAGACCTATATGTTCGGTGTGTGCGCCATGGTGGGGGGGCGCGCGCTAGGCGTGGTGGTCAGCGATCGTGAGTTGCATCGTCGATGATGGAATTCGTAGTGGAAGGGGTCGACCGTTTTGTGGAGGAAAAGTTATGTATCTTTGGTTTTGGTTCAAATTTTCGATCAAATCTGTCGGGGTTAGGGCTGGTGGTTGGGTAGGTTGTGAAGA
>CAIGRO010186601.1:0-20939 GCA_903798355.1 Fraxinus baroniana
TTTTTCTCAAAAAGCTTGGGAATCCAATGTCTAGCAAATTTTTTTAATAACGTTAAAATAATCAACCATATAATTGGAGGGGTCGGATTTTAAGACTCGGTCGCTCCAAAGTTTTACGCACTATAAAATACAGTTTTTAATAAACTATTAACTAGATTTCACGATAAGTGCCAATTATGGAAGAAAAAATATTTATTAAATTAATTGATCGTCGTTATCCAATTTTGTCCAATATAAACACTAAACATCTTGTAATAAAGTAGTGTGTATATATATATATATATATATATATATATATACACTTTTGGTATACGCACTAAGCAATATTGTATTGATATGTCGACGACGCTTTTGGATACATTCTAATAGACTGAGATGAAGTTATGAACTTTGGGAACAATGATAATGTTAGAATCTCCTTCCGGTAACAAATTCAAATGTGAATAGTACACAATGAATTTATATTAGGCATATGGCGACGAAGAGTTATGACTAGTGAATGAAGTGTAGATGTTTTAAATTGTACGCTTTGCAACTAGATGGAACAAATCTAGTCTATTTTTTCTTCACGTTTAGTTGGAGGCCACGTTGCGCCCCTCCTAAGTATGACCTTCATTTTTATTTTTATTTTTAATAAAATCATGCTACATTTAGTGGTAAAAAAAACTGACATAAATGTAACTAGGATTATAGGGTTCACTACTATCTAGAAAATGTGCCAACAGCAGAAACAAAGAAATTTCGTTACTAATTAGCGACAGATGCCTTCCGTAGTCACTATTGGGCATTGGCACATTGTCTAGTAGGGTTGGCTCCAAGGATGCAGAAAAGATATAAACACAAAAGGAGAAGTCTAGTTTCATTAAAATTCGTGCTATATATTCAAGATTATCTAAATCTGATTCCCATCTGGTAACTTTTTTTAGCAGATATGATTATGAGATGCAGGGCCTGAGATTTGGAACCTATTTGGTAGATATTGCATGGAGGGGCATGCACACAGTGCCCATTGCACATCTTCATGCTATACCTTGGTACATACCGCCTCAGACACCAATCTTCACCATGTGTACCTCGAGAATTAGTTCCTTGAGTGGCCCTCTGTAGCAGAGCCACTATGCATGTCGAAGCACCAATATAAAATGCACATAATCATGATTTCCTCTATAACGTTTAACGAGCTCGATGAAACATATTGACAAAGCACATAGAGGCTCGTTCGCACAATGTTTGCCTTTATCATTTATCAGCCCTAAAGCTTTCTCGTCGATTACGGTTGCTTGCTGACCCATATGTCAAATATTTAGTGGTCCCAAATTCATTTCCACAAGAATGCATGTCGATAATCTCTCGCAACCAATAATGCACATTTAAGTGGGCACCACTTTGATACCAACTTTCATGAACTGCCCATGCGACCCTCAGGTCCTACACCCAAGAAAACCTTATCCCCTTGCTTATACTTGCAAACCCAAAATAGTTGATACACACCCATGCTTATGGGTAGGATGCTGCATAATGCCCATGTATGATGACACCATTAGTATACTTTTTAATAATATAGGATATACGCTTAGCTATTGACGACTGTTCCTGGCCATATGGGGAGGAGAGTATGCCCGTACATGACAACTTAATATAACATCTTTCTAGAGAAATAGCCTCCTAATAGTACTGGCACGTATGTTTATTAGGATGCACGTGAACACAAAAAGGGAAAGGAAATGCGACACAACACGATAGTCGACAAGACAAGTTTAAACATTATTTTTTTGATAAAATAAAAAGGACATGGAATCGTGTGCAATGTCATTTATAAAATTATTAATTATGTCTATGAATTCAATATTCTTAATAAAGTTTATCTTAATATTAATTAAATAATAAAATATCACAATCAATCTAATCCAACTAAGTTTTCGACTAATACACCAAGTTATCTTAATATATATATATATATATATATTCACACAAAAAAATTAACAAATTCTTGAATCAATTTCGTCACAATCAAAACTTTTGATTAAAAATTGATTCTTAATTGATGCTTCCCCACTTCGTATTCTGATGGAAGAATATCAATTGATTGTTGGTGGAAACTGATGAAATCAAAAGAATAGTGCACAGCCAGCGATACTAGCATTCTAGAAGTTTCCATGCATCCTTATAAATTGAGTTTTTTAAAAAAATAAAAATAAAATAAAATAAAATCTCTCAACATATATCGAAATAATCAAATATTTGAAACAACCCCAAATACAAAGGTATATATCTAAGTAATATTAATGATAAAGTTCACAAAATTAAATACTGAGCTCTGCTTAATTCATCAAAAACTCACTTAAAATATGAAATCGAAACGAAAATAGAACATGGTAACAGGGAAAAATTAAATAAGAGAGCAACATTTTGGCTTCATATCATCTGAATCCTTGTACGTATCTTGATTGTCTCTTAGTATAAACGCTTGCTGCTTGACTCCCTTGGTGCATTGCAACTAAAGCATTCCATCCTGTTAGCAAAGTTGTGTTCGTTGCATCCTGGCCTGTTTAATCGCAATTTTATATTAGAAAAAAAAAAAAGCACAGCTTAAAAGTTTAATCTAAGTTACTTATTTTCAAATTAATTTATTTAATTGTGAAGTTGATCGGTTCGAGTGTGTGGAATTTACCTGGTGCAAATCCAGTCACCAGATTTCCATCCAGAGCGGCCGCCACCGCTGCCGCTGCTGCTGCTGCCAAACCCATATCCTCTAGGCCGTGACGTGTCAGCCTCAAAGTCACCTCCACCGGATGAGTCATGATCCTTAAGTGCTCCGCACTTGAAGCAGCTGGAGCGACTGGCGAAGTTGTGTGTTCCACAGTTCCCCATTGCGCAGTACCAGTCACCAGGCCTTACGTCGGGGCCGGTAAACCCGAATGAAGAACTGCCGCCTCTTCCACCAAAACTAAGTCCATACTCACCGGGTTTTGGCTCACTACATCGTTGGCAGGAGTCCCTTCTCTGGAAGTTTAGGTGTTGGCATGATCTGCAGTTCCAATCTCCAGGCCTGCTCATTGTTCCTGATTCCAGAAAATATCTTAAACGGTTAAGCCCTATTCCAGACTCCTAGAACAATAATGAACAAAATAAAATTAGAAATGCACAAATTTAAATGGTGGAGTTATGCCATTTGCTCATGTAGGTTTTTACTAAAATCAAGAAGGTGTTTTTGACGGAAATCTGACTCCTCAATCTCTCTCTCTCTCTCGTACACTGAGGAGAAACAGTTCTCTCAGATTCCTAGCAATAAATGTATCCAATATTCTGAACAAGCATCTCATTTAGGTGATGCTTGTTGAACCATACATTGTACTAAACAGTTAGAAAGATACAAATATTGAAACATGCACAATTTTCACAAATGAGTGTGAATGGAACTTGAATACTCAATGCCGTGTGCTCGACAGAATGTTGAATCGGTTAGACAAAGCATGTATTAGCGAACATCACGATGGAATCTCTACACTGTAACAACAACATTTTGAGGTACTGCTCATCTCTAAACTAATGATATTTAATTTCACTGTTGTTGAACATTGGTCTAATTGTCAACTAAGCCCCTGCTTGACAATCATTATTGGGGTAAAATAGAGTTTTGAATAGTGTTTTTTTTTATTAGAATGTATGGTTAAAAGTAGGGAAAAGTTTTGGATTTACGTGTAGAATATTTTATTATGTAAATGTGATTGAAAATGAAGGATAATTCTTGGTGTACAAAATGAGGTACAAATGGCGGCCCCCTATTGGAGGGGAGGCTGTGGGGCCAGCCGTCCCTCCAATAGGCGGCTGCCACTTGGCCATCATGGACATCATTTTGGACACCATTTTGTACCTGTAGCATGACCCGAAAATGAATACGTAGAAAAAAAAAATGTTGAAATAACAGTTGTCAAAAAAGGGCTAAGTAATTGGATCAATTTCGGAGAGGTCTAAGAGACCATCATATGCTGATATGTGCAAATAGACGAGTGTAATGCATACTAATAGCACATTTATCTCTTTGCATGGCTAGAAACAAGTTTCACTTACAGAACGTCGATGAAAACTAACCTTAGAAATGCAAAGAAAATCAGCAAGTTTGAACTGATGTAGCTGTTGAAGAGTAAGAGGATTTTCAAAGGAAAACTTGTGAATTTTGGTAAAGACTGGCACGGTTTATATACAAAGTTAAAGGTGTTGATTATCGAGGCAGGTTGTAAGGCTGAGGAGGTTCTTTTTCATTTCCTTCACTTTCCTTCTTGGAATCAATAAAAATTAGTATAAAGAAAAGGAGAATATATTTAAAATGAGATTTCATAGAAAACATCTTGGAGTTCGATAAAGCACGAGTTGAAACTGCTTATTGGATTCACGCAGACAGCTCGACAAATTCTAGTCCGACATTTCAATAGTGACCACTTTTATGTGATTGTCTCTAAATTCACTGTTTACACATTTAAACAGGGTAAGTTTTCAATTAATGTGATATACCGATTTAGAGCGTAGAAAATGACTATGGTTTATATAGAGATGTGATGAAGATGATATTTTAATGTGCATATGTCACATGTTAGATATCACTTCATTTTTAAAGTTTATTTAAAGAAAACTATGACCTACAACTATTCCAATCAATTTTGTTTTTGTCAATTACACAACAAAGAGTCATAGTACTAAGTTAGGTTACAAAATTGGTTTACAAAATACGTGTCGACAATATTTTGACGAATGATTTAAAAAACAGTTTTTGAAATCAATGATCAAGATCTTGCTATGTCATTTTGTCAACACACTTTTGTAAACCACATTTGTACAAGTAACATAATTATTCTAGAAAAGAAGGTGCTCAGAGCATTTACCGAATTTACGTTTAAAAGGCCTCCGTTCGTAAAAGTCTCAATTACTATTAATTCAAAAAAAAGCATAGGATCATTTTGATAACAGAAACCACTAATGACACAAACATTCAACTCTGAGCATGTTTAATATATATAGATAACACACACAATGTATTTATGTCTAGCAATTGTTAAGAATCGAGCCAAATAATCAAAACGAAAATAACATGAGGAATATGAAAATAATAGATCACAAAGAAATTAAATTTACGTGGAAATCCATACCTGGAAAAACCACGGACAAAGACGAAGAATTCGCTATAATCAATAGTAAAGAGTTCGTTACAAATAATCTCTTTAGACCAATAATAATTGGACCATTAGTCAATTCCAATATGTATTGTGCACCACATATTTATAACCAAAATGTGTTAGGAGAATTAATGCTTAAAGAGTTTAATATAAGATGAAATCTCAATACAATGTATAAAACCAATAATGGATAATTCGAGAAGAAATAAGAGTCAGATTTACATTGTACTCCTGCAAGACATCTTCAAGTCTACACCAACTCCCACTACTCTTCCATCAGTATTTCAATCAAATACTCAATACTACAACCTAATTCTAATAAACTCCACATTGTCATGAGTTCCATTGCGAAGAATAAAACTTAACTCTTCAACTCCAACAAAATCCCTCAAATAAAACACTCCACCAAATTAACTCACCTCATCCACCATGCTTGAATAATCATGTTCATGACCAAATCCAGCCAAGTCACCAAGCCTGCTTGAATCACTACGAACAACATGATCAACAAGATCACAATCAACTCCACCTGAGCTACTGGGTAGTTCTTCAATATCATTGCTCAAATCATCACAAGCAATCCGTTTACAACCAACTCTGCCTTGAGTTACCGCTTATCGAACCATAACCTACAACTATATCAAAAGTGATCATCGAACCTTCAAAGATATATAATTGATCATTACATTACTTCTCCTCCAGCATCCAAACAAAACTAATTTTCTTAACAAAAATCTTGTTACGATCCTGCGGAATTTCAAACTTCATACTTTTCATCCCGAAACAATCGATAATATTCAAACTTCGCTTTAATAACCAAATGATTTAAACAACTTTTTAAGAATCGGGCCAAATGACTAAGACAAGAATAATATGAGCAATATGAAAATAATTGTTCACAAAAAAATAAGATTTAGGTGGAAAACCAGATCAGGGAAGACCACGGATAGAGGTGAAGAATTCATTATAATCAATAGTAAGGAGTTACAAATGATATATTTGAACCAATAACTAATTGGACAATTAATCAATTCCAATATGTATTGTATGTCACATATTTATAATCAAAGAATCTCTAATATATTATGAGAATTAATACATGAAAAGTTTAATAGAAGGTGAATTCCTAATACAATGAGTAAAATCAATAATGGATAATTTGAGATGAAATATGAGTCAAATTCACCTTAAACTCCTTCAAAACTTCTTCAAGTCTACACCAATTCCCAGTACTCCTCCGATAGTATTTTCAATCAAATACTCAATGAGAGTTTGGGTCACAGCCCAATTCTGACAGCTATTTATATCTATGATTAATCTTAGAGCTATAAAATCCCTCGATAAAATTGTCATTTAGAGAAAAGCAAACTTACCCCGTTTGGCCTCCTTTAAATTCCATTAAAATCCATTATTTGCCAAAAATTTCAACCACGTGTGGCCCCATGTGTCCATTCCAACTGACATTGCAGATGATGTGTGGAATCAGTGGTCAATAATGTTAGGTTTTTTGTATTGACAATTCTGTGGACAAAATGACTAATTTGTAATGGTTGTAAAAGTCAAGGACCTATGGTTCAATTTGTATAAATTAGGTTATGAATTCTAGGGTTCGAGTATGAAAAGAGGAAAATCACGATGTCGCATTTTTGCTAGCCGTCGTCTGGACACTACTCGAGCGACAAAAATAGAATCATCATCACTCGCCTGTGGCTCTCGCTCGAGCGAGAGGCCGTCACTCGCTTATCGTCGAGGCTTAGCTCGAGCAATAATTTTATACGAAAAACCCTAATTTCCATTTTTATATAGATTTTTCCAGCCCATTCAACCAAATTACCCTCTCCTATAAATATCCAAGTCATTGGACGAAATTTCAATATGGTTTTCATTATTTTCATTGTCTCATCTTATTCTCTAAAGATCTAAGAACACATTCTTTCATTGTGATTCATCATTTGTTCTTGAGATCATATAACCACATGTTTGGGAAAACTTCAAACCCATTGATTCCAAAACACCACTCACTACATATTGGTCATAGGAAGGTACTTTCTCAATTGGACTTTAGAAGTTTCTAGAGGTTGAGAGAGGTATGACTACAAGCGCAAGAGGAGCGTGAGGCCTTGGAGCAGGTTCTTGAAATTTCACTTGAAAGAGACAATTGTAGAAATCGGAAGCTGGTGAGTTCAACGGATCTTGGAAGTTACATGATTTAAATCGGGAAGTCTAGTGGAATTGGCTATGTAGCATCTTATTGTAAATCTGCATTGTCTATAGTGGAGATAATTGCTTGGTCCTGGAGTTTTTATCCAATTGAATTTCTCTGTCATCAATATTGATGTTTTTATTACTTTCTTTTTACAAATTGCGGTAATTTAACTTAGGATAATTGGATTGTTTGTTTAGCCATTTAGAAACAATTAAAAGTGACATGTTGCTTGTTAATTGTATAATTCCGCACGTAATGTCAAAGTTAGTTAATTAACCTCATAATTTTAAATAACAATCAATGAAATTATTTTACACTAGATGCTAAAAGACCATAATACCTCTACAAACATTAGGTGCCAAAACGCAGGCTATGCATTGGGGGGTAATTTTGTAATTTGTCGAGGAATGTTAGGGTGGTAATGTCTTAATTTACATTGTCCAACGGTCCCTTGGATATTGAAATCCTCTGCTAAGTAATTAGATAGGGTGCACACATTTGCCTCACAATAGTCAAAAAGGTTGGAATGAAAATTAATTAAAAATTAAATTAAAAAGAGATAAAGGTAGCCAAACATATATTTTATATGGTCTGCACTCCACATAACACCGACTGCTTGCTTAGAAAAAACGGTGTTTAAAATAATTTCTTCAATACAAGTTGACATTGCCACATCAACGGTAGATATTATATACATTGCTCAACAGTCCCTTGGATATTGATATCCTCTACCAAATGATTAGATAGAGTGTAGACATGAGCTCCACTGTTGTCAAAAGGGTTGGATTGAAAATTGGTTAAAAATTAAATTAAAAAGAGATAAAAGGGGCCAAACATATATTTAATATGGTCCACACTCCATATAACACTACTACTTGCTTAGAACATACGATTTAAAAGAATTTCTTCAATAAAGTAGACATTGTCATATCAACGGTGGGTATTATATCTCCTGCTCACCATGGGCAGGAGATCAATTATGTGTCTAGATCTCCGTCTAGACTTAGAAGTTAAATTAGATAGAGTGACTCCAACAAAATTAGTATTTTTCTTTTCAAATTTATATGTGCTATGCAGATGTGGTTTTATTTTTATTTTAAGAAAATAAAGGACATCTAGACGATAATCCATAAAATGCTTTAGCTAGAGACTAATATTAAACTTGTGTGTGTATTTATTAGATAATACAATGTAGACGTAAAGTCTTTCTACTTCTAAAACCAACTAGATAGCAATCCATAAAAGACATTGAAGATCGTTCTTATCATCTAATTAGAATAGACTAGAGAAATTAGCGGTGAGATCTTAAATCTTTCAAAACATGCAAATAAATCCATACCTTTTATTTTTGGCAATGTCATCCCAAACATTTGGTTAAAAAGATTTGAAATCGCGCTATAATTTCCCCTATTGATGTATTGGATAATTAAGAACAAAACGAATTATGCCATGTTGAATATTCCATGCATTTTTACCTTTTATTTAAAATGGCCCCACTAGAATTACTATTACTAAGATGGATCATGTCTCCATTTCAATAATATACACACTAGACCCACATTTAGCAGCCAGCGTACGACTGAGCAAAAAATCTCATTCCTTTTCTATTTTTTGAATATTCTTGTTTCCTACTTGAAATTTGAGTTGGGTATAGGTTTATGAAAACACGAGACAACGTAAACGGACGAAAAAAAAATATGTACATAATTTGTCATAAAACATGACTTCACTCGAGGACAAATTTCCATCTCAAGCAAGACTTTTGTTGACGTCGAATTTTTGAGAAATCATGCTCATTTCATAAACTTTATCGAAATCTAAATTAATTTAAAGTTGCATGGCTGGAACTTCCAAGGATGTCGATTTTCTTCTTTATTCCTAATATTATATCATATTAATGAATCAAAGAGAATGGCATTCTTTTGAAGGAAAAAAAAAAAGAGGATAATTAAGAAAATCAATGGAAGAGTTCAAAATGGAGAAGTAATGTTAGTCATCCTCACTGGAGTTACAACTTCAATTTAGGTAGCGTTAATGTGGGATTAAATGATGAGTAATGTTATCCATCCCTCATTGGGGTCACAAACACAGTTTATGTGGCGTTAATGTGACATTAAATGTTATGTAAAATTAAATAAGTCATTTCATTTCACATTTCATTTAACCTACCACTTGGACTATATTTGTAACCCCACTGATGATGAATAATATTACTCTTAAATGATAGATGAAATTAATCTTTTATTTAACCTATCATTTAAAGTTACCTAGATTGGGATTGTAAGCTCAGTAGGGATGAATAGCATTATTCAAGTGAAAATGGCAGAATTTCGATATAGAAAGTCGAAGTTGATAATACAAAGAGAAGTCTTCGAGATTCAATTTGACCATCTTTTCTTTTTATATATTCTCTTTTTTCCTCTACTCTATTTGCCTTTTTTGCTGTCACACTTCCTTTTTCCCTTGTTCTCTCTCTAATACTTGTTTCCATGGAAAGCTAAATGAAACGAGAAACGCAATACATCAACACGATCAATAAGCAATGTATTTCTAAAAAGAATAGAACACGAAACACCGTTGAAATTTAGTATTAAAATTACAATTTATTTTTATCAATACAATATTTTACTTTTATAAAAGTTATTCAACATTAATTCATAAATACAATATTTTACTTAACTTATTGAATGACTCTCTTTATGTTTAAAGCAAAGCAGCAGCACACCATCCCACATAAATGAGAGGAGAAAATAAGGGGAAAAAAGAAATTAATAAGTATCACCCACCAATTTCTTGGGGAGTGGTAAAGAGAGCTGTAGCAAACTGAGAAAAAGCAAAAAGAAAGGGAGAAATAATTCAATATTCTCTCACTTTGGGAAATGGAATGGTTCCATGCAAGACCATGACCACCACTCGAAGCCTACTAACGTACACATGCCATCTTCTTACTGTCGATGGAGTAAACACTAAGGAATTCTCATCTCGAGTGTTTATACTTGTCCAAATCTCTTTGATTTAATCCATAGAATCAATAGAAAAGACAAATTCCTTATAATACACCGTTCGATTTCTTCAAGAATTTAAGGCTCGTTTGATTGTAAAAATGAAATTGAGTGGAAAGAAAATGAATTTCAAGGAATTGAATTGTCTATAACTTGTTTTATTGGATATTGTCAATTAATTGTGTTTAATTAGTATAATTTTTCACCTGAAAAATATTGAGATTTTATCTTTTGATGTTCATTTGGCTTTGTTTTTTTATGAAAATTGTTCATTAAAAAAATATAATTTGTTACAATTGGGGATAGAATTTGTTTCCATTGCCAAAAAAATAAAAAATAAAAATAAAAAAGTTGCCTAGAAAACTTTTCCTCAAAAACCAAGAAAGTGTGGAAAATCAATTCCATGGAAAATTTAGGCAATCAAACATGTAAAAAGGTGGAAATGAAATTTAATTTTCATTCCATGGAAAAGTTTGTCAAATCAAACAGGACCTTAGTTCATAGAACAAGTAGAATTTCTTTATCACACATGAAGCATCTTGAAATTTATGTAATCAATTCTTTGATTTGTCGTTACGGTTAGCATTGTTCTACGTAAAATGATAACGTGTATATAATCCATGTAGATTGACACGAAGGACTATTTTTTAACTTCTTGATAATTTGTAAAAAAATGCTAGAAAATTAGGCAAATACTAGCCGAGAACCAGAATAAAATTTAGAAGACTTGAATTTTGTTTTAATCAATGATTTAGCCGACCCTATTGAGTCCTTTTTATAGAGAAGAATTCAATGTGGAAGCATAATCCTAAGAGAAAAAATGAGCAAAAACGTAGATTCTAATACAATAATTACGAAAATAAGAAAATAAAACCCTTAACTTCCGGCTAAATTATTAAATGTGCATGCACGACCGCTCGGGTTTATTCAAGTTCTACTCAAAAGATTGTTTCTATAAAAAACATTGGGCGTTTTCCTATTGTGACTCTGGTGATCGAGAATTGTTCTCTTGAAAAAACTCAGTTAGAACATGTTTCGATTCTTAGAGTAACTTCTAAAGTGTCATGTCTAATTCTTTTAGGACTGCATGGTAAATTACTAAATTTTGTAGTGACGTACTATTATTGAGGTAACTAGTCGAAACTAGTATAGATTGACACACTCTTTAGTTATGTCTCTTATCTCTTACTATCCAAATTGGACCTATAAAACTTCCAATTCACTTCAAGATCATAAAAGAGAATTAGAAGGATGTTTATGAGTCAATAGGTAAACTTAACATTATATTTCAAGTCTATATATGATATGTTTAAGATCTTCAATTCTAATTTCATATTTTAAATTTCATATTTCTATTTTATACAACAGGTCAAAATTGTACTTTCAATCACTTTTGGGGGTCAAGTCTAATCACCTTCCTTCACATTTTAATATATCTATTTTCAAATGAAAAAACTTGCCATGAAATATATGTAACGGATTTGCAATTAACTATTTGGTACTAAAATTAGTTTATCAAAGTTCATTCTTTTTACGGAAATCTTCGAGAAATCTTCATATGGGTTCAGAAAAACCAACCAACCAAACACCATCCGACAAACTCGACCAAAACCAAACAAACACTTTTATTGCTACAAGAATTCACCCCACTAAGAAGACTATATGGTGGTGGTATTAACAATCCACAAAGGTAGCAAGAAGATATGATCGAATCTCACTTACAACCTCCCAAGACTTCGGCTGCCTCTCTATTTCTACAATACACACACACACACATAACGGCTAGGAGATTGTATCCACTAATAACCCAACTCAATAGCCATTACTTGGGCCCTAAAAAGTGTTGGTCATTTCCCGGTTGAGCCAAGTCGATGGTGTTGATAAATTATCCGATATCTATCTTAAATTATCGTTCGAATTTATTGGGTATCAAAACTCAACAAATCTCCATCTTGATACACAATCAACCTGCAAGAAAACAAAACATAAAGTTTATACTTGCATAATCAAGGTAATCAAATAAAATTGGAATCATAGACTTTATCTTGTGTCTCGAACTTGAAACACATAACATACATGCTCTATATAATCACCAGGACTAAGGTCAAAAACCATTCAAGTAGAAGCAAATAATCGCAGTAATCAATCATGAGCAAATAACATGCGATGTAACTATAACATAGGATAACATAAGATCTTTTCAAACAAGCACACACAGAATAACAGACTAACACCAAGTTAATCAATCAAATTGTCAAACACATGTAACCATGTCTACGAGTTGAGCCACGAACCGAAACTCGAAGCTCGGGCTCGGCTTGAACAAAAAGGGCTCGATCTTTTTTTGGCCCGAGTTGAGCCGAGCAAAAGCTCGGCCAAGAAATTGCTGCTCGAGCCTTAGCGGGCCAGCTGAGCCTGCTCGAATTTTTTTTTCGTGTCAGATATTTAAAATTTTTAACATCTGATTATTGAAATGAAAAATATATTTTTTAAAAAAAAGTATGAGCGTAATTTCCTTACGTAAAAATCACTCAAGGCAAACTTTTTTTATTAAAGAAGAAGCCATTGGTCTAGTTTGGACTCTTCCAGGACCAACAAAACCGAATTGCGGTTGTCATTCTACGATTGGGCTTAGATTTATGCTAGTCACAAAATTTCACACTCTTTTATCACAATGTTAGATTATTTAAAACAGTCATTCTTTCCATTCTATCACAAAATTTCACACACTCTTTTGTCAAATGATTTGTCTGAATTTTTCTGTAAATGTGGCATTTTCCTTGGGCCTATACGAACCGACTTTCTAGCCCAATTCCAGTAACAGATTTTCCCGCCAATTTCTCTTACCCATTTTATTTATTTATTTGTTTTCATATCCACTCTCCACAATTTTTCAGTGATTCTTTTCATTTTCTTGAAATAGAAAAGAGTTCTTCAAATTTTCATCATCGTTAATTTGAATTTCACAATTTTCAGGAATTCATGAAAAATTTGTAGAGAGAGAAGTAAGAATGTGGAGTGAGTACAGTAGAACTTGGACTAGTGTTTTTGAAAAAGGACTCAATTGAATATTCAAGAACCGCTTCCACCGTCTCTGTCCCTGCCGAAGTAAATGAACATACTCAGTCTCTCGGTATATCTATTTATATAGATTTATGTCGTACTTGATTTTGTAGCAATTTATGCGAGCTTGGTAATGGGATATCTAATTAAGTTTAATTTTAATATGGGTGTTGATAATTTAATATTTTAAAGATATTTCTTAATTTTGAATTGTGATTTGTGCCAAGTTGGTAATTTGGATTTCTTATTATTTTTGGCTAGGTTTCAGATTGGGCAGCTCAACAATCTTGGGGTTTTTTGTTAAACTGAATTAGGTGTAAGTTATATTTCTAAAGAGTGGTTTCTTAAATTGGGTTCTGGGGATTCTGATTTTAGATGTTATGTTTAGATATTAATTTCTTGGATTTATTATGGGTCTAGAGTCTGAACTAACATATATAATCAATATCCATTATCTCTAAAACATTTTTACTTGAAATTACAAATATTGTATCCTTCTACAGTAAATTATGTGTATTGATTCAAAATATAGTTTATTGCATAATATGAAGCATTTGCTTCCACACTTTTGTTTACATAGTTTAGTGTTGATCAATGACACATTTCTTGTGCTGAAGTGACTAAACCATTCTGCATTAACACGAGGTTGTGAACCTTTGGCTTTGATGCATGATGTATCCTGGAAATAGTGGAAATTCTCCTGCAGAAGTTCCCAACCCTTCAGGCCAATGCTTGAACCTGAACAAAAAATGGCAAGCTTACAGTTACAGTTATGTTACAAGCTAGGCGTTCTTATGGGCATCCCTATTTTTTACTATCTCCAACTTCTCCAGGAATTCTGATTCTGGTGATGAAAGAAATAGCATTATTTGCAGCTGTGAAAGGACTAAGTGCTCAAACTGGTAAGTAGAATGAAAGATTTGCCAATTTTCTTAATTTACAGATTGTTCATACATCTCTCTAATTTGTTTTCCTGCAGTAACTGTGTATGCTTTGCGGATGGGAGGCCTTGTGTGGAAGCTTGCACTTGCCAAGGGTGCTCAAACAGACCTGAGTATGAAGATTCAGTTTTTGGGGCACAAGAACAGGTTGAATATCCTGACTTTTGCTCCAAAACTACTGCAGCACATCATTGAGCCACCTGCAAATAATTCTGGTGTACCACCGGAACTTATAATCATGCAGTAGATCAATGTAATACTGAAATATTATTTTGACATTTTTCAGAACGACGGAACTCGTTTCATGCCATCCTCTGTAAGGCACCAAAGCGGGTGCAATTGCATGATTAATAGGTGTCTTCAGAAGTACTGTGAGTGCTACAAGGTAATGGCATGCATGCACGTTTGTATTATCCGCAGCCTAGGGACATTTACTTCATTCTAATTACTGTATGTTCTTCCAATTACCCTTACTGAATGAGTTTGTTTGCTTCATATGGAAAGGCAAATGTTGGATGTTCTGTCTGGTGCCAATGTGTAGAATGTAAAAATGAGTACGGCCGAAAGAAAGGTATTTGCATTGTGATCTTTACAAGGCTATGATTATACATCATGAGTAGTTAATAAAAAAATTGGTTCTGTTTTATTTTTAATTGATACTTGTACATAGTTAGGAGCTAAGCTTAAAACTTCACTTGATTGTTCATCTTGGTATTGGCATATTTGGAAGTGATTAAGTTAAAGTTTTCACAAGAACATGCAATACATCCATTCAGAATCTTGAAGGTGTTAACATTTTGGTGAGTAGGTGTGTCTCAATTAGAAAGAACTTTGTACAAATTTAGTATGGCAACTGGACTACTCAAGCTCAGACCATCTACTATTCTCCGTTTTTCTCTTCTTGGATTATCATTGGCGGGTTATTGGTGGACTGTGACGCTTTTCTTTTGTCATCATGATCCTGTTATAGTAACTTTAAAGATGACTTCTTATAATCATCACACTTTTGTCACCCTTTAGATTAGTAGGCACACCATTTCGCATCGGTAAACAGTTAAAATCCTTGATTCCTATGTGCCATACTAGGTGAGCTTTGTCGAGCTGAGCAGATATGTACTATATTGACTTCTGGGTGAACCTGAGTCTGAGCTCCCTTGTTTATCCCTGGGTGCCTTGATGCATTTCCTTAACTGAGCTTTGACCTCTGTAGCTAGGACCTTCAACGGCACTATTGAACACTGACCCCAATCCATGGTAGCTGTTTAGAGTGTCCTCACGTTCAGGATGGTAGTACAAGCACAGTTCAAGCTCCCTTATCTAACCCTGTTTTTCTTGATCTCTTCCCCTCTTTGGTTAGACCTTTCTCGACCCCAGTCAGTTTCTTCTGCTCGGCAGTGCTAAATGGTTAACCTCAATGTTGCTGTTCTGTGATGGACTAGATTATCAGTACTTGGCTTTTGGATAGCAGTTTCATGTGACTGTTCTGTGCTGTGAGGATGATCTAACTTTGCACATCATGTTGGTAGATCTATAGTTTCATGCGCGTGGCCACATTTCCTAGGGTGTAACAAAAATTAATGATGCCTATTTTGCTGCTAATTACTTCTTAATTCCTAATTCTATAGCATAATTAGCTACTAAAGCATCAGCATGCTGCATCATCTTCCAGTAATGAAGAGTATATGTAATGTCCACATCCATTATGCAAAATCTGAATTAGCCTTGTGATTAGTGGCCAGCGATGACACTAATGAAAGGAACAGTTCATATGTTGAAAATAATGGAATAGTGGCCTCGTGGAATCATCAAAACACTACTCCATTGACATCATCACTCCAACACTCGAAGTAAGACTCAGTTGTTACAGGATAATATTTTGAGCCATGTGATGGGCTAAATTAATTTCCAACTTAGAATAACTTTTAGTCATATTAACCCTGTTTTTCTTACCAAAAATAGCAACGTAAAGGATGCATCAGAAGCTCAGTTCCTTTCTGTAATAAACGCACCATCAAAGATCCAAATTTTAACTTTTGAGTCGTTATACCTAATGCCCATAGCGAATGAATTCTCGCCTCTCCCAAATCCACGGTAATGTGCATATAATCTTGAAGATTAATTTGGAAACATAGTCTCTTCATTGGTATATCTCCAAACATCCCTGTGGCTCCATATAGTGAGAATGTGGTTTTGACTCCTCGTGATCATTCAAAAGAAGATGATGATCCTCAAAATGGTAGTAGGAGCAAATGATTAACTAATGAGACAAGTCAAGGAGATTGCAGGCAAATTTAATCAGCAAGTAATAAATATTACCTCTCACTTTTTATTACCATGTTTTCTTGATGTTATTGTTTGGCATTGATCTTGAGGTGATGTTTGATATTATTTGTAGGTCAGTATCAGCTGGCGGCTTTATTTCCATGGGAACTGAAAGCAATCATTAGTTCATTGCAATGTGCCAGGTATAGAATGCTGCTTACCTTAATGAAAGAGGCATGCTTTCACTTATATGGTGCTCTATAATGAGGCTGTTTAATTATCTTAATTAGGAACCGAAGACGCAGTTAATATTGAAGATTCATTTGCTAAAGATGGAAGAATTGCAACAGTACATAATAGTATAGCAATGGCATCTCAAAATGTAGTCATTTCCCACCCTCATGTTTCTTAATAATCTTTGTTTCAACATGCAACACACTGCAATACTAAATGTTAAATACTGGTCATGAGAGAGCACACAATTGCAGCTTTTATTTTTTTTCAAACTAATTGTCATAACTGTTCTTCTTGATCTTTGATTTCTTGCCGTCATTGAAAAGTCCATGAAAACGTTCGTGAATAAATTTAGGTTGTGAAAATCTTTTCAATGGTTTTGCTTGGTCTATTTATGAGCTTAGGGGAAAAAAGCTTATGGAAAAATGAGATAATTAGATTGATTTTTTGGATTCTAAAAATTTTAGGCCGATGTGGAAAAATTTTAGATTGATTGATTACTTTTTGGATTACTTTGATTAATTACTCAAATAAGATCAAGTAAAAGTATATATTTGGAAAACTCAAATTAAGAATGTGTTGTTACTATTGATTTCGCTTAACCATCACCTAATCAATTTTTGCAAAATGCAATCACACGTATTACTCATTTTCTATAATAGATCTAGTTCTCATTATGGTGTTGGGAAGTTGAGCTGGCCTTGGTGGAGCTATCTACTGGTCTGCCCGTTCCAAGCTTGGAGTTGAGTCTTGAGGCTTGGGCGAAAGCTTGGGCCTCACGGTTCTTAGAGAGGAGGACAATGCGTCAGGCTGCTTTCACAGAGCAGCGAATACCTCCCGTTCTCGGCAGTGGAAGGATAACTTGCCGGAGCACGCCAAGTCCACTATTATGCATCGACAATATTTAATCGTGCATTGGAGATTAATTTTTGAAAGAACAAAAATTAGTATAATCTTGAAATTTCGAAAGACCGGCTATTTCCATCATAATTTTTATTTCTTATAAACAAATGGAGTAAATAATTATGATGGTAGCTGGAAAATAGTTATAAATAAAAAAACTTCTCTATTTTTAAACCTTTAGTGTTGCTAGCCTTCGTTTGTGAAGAATTTGTAGATAGAAATAAGTGGTGAATGAGGATGAGTGAATAATGCTTGTTGATCCACAAAAATATATAATTGAAAATAAAATTTGACAAATTTATGAATTTGTCAAACAGATGAAACATTCCTTGTATAACAAGATCAGTGATGGATCCAAGCAAACACGGACAGACCCAGGTGAGTACGGGTGATTGCTTGTGGAGCCAACACAAGCGGTCGCAGGGGCTCATCGGGTGCTAGTTCCACCCCTGAACAAGATTCAAATAATTTCCTTCCTTTCCACTAAACGATGCAATCACTACATAAAAAACGATATTTGCAAGATGAGCTTGAATTTAATTTATCCCAATTATCGTATAAAATCTGTTAATCACGCAACTTGACTTCAAGATGAGACTCATCAATCTATTTTAGAACTTTAGTCACTACAGTAGAAAACGACTTATATGTTATTTTGGTTCAGCCTATAGGTGTAGTTGTGCCTATTGTCTTATAGTGTAAGTAAGCAGTTGTTTGATATTGTTAAGCATTCCATTATGGAGGGATTTGTATAGTACTATGCTGCTCAATTGTGACTGGATTGTGGCGATTGAAAAACTGCGAAATGGGATGTAACTAAATGTTGAGAAAATTTGTGCATAATTTATATTTAATAATTAATTTATCCATTAGTCGCATGTAACCTTCTCCGGTGGTGGGGGAGGCGGTCGCGTGCACTCCGACTATCAAGTCAGTCGATAAGAGATTTATATTTGGGTGTGGGATGTACTTTAAACGAGTCATTTAGGTGTTTGGGCACCGGGCGTGTGTATGAGAGTACGTAAAGATGGGAGAAAATAATCTTACAAGGCTTGTAGTGTTTAGAGTTGCATTACCATTCAAGTGGAACCGTTGGGTTCAAATATAATTATAAAACCGTTCGGGTCCGATTCGGTTCTGTTCTGTTCCGTACCATAATCAATTTTTTTAATATGTACAATAACACTAAATGAATATAACTAATGACATTTCATTCGTAATTTTTACAAATTAACGTAACATAATTCAAAAATATATAAATAATTAGCTGTTGAATAATATTAATTCAATGCATACAAATACCATAAAGTAGATATTAATATTAAAATGTCGGTGATCCATATCAATAATTCATTTACTTCAAGCAGTCTGCCTGCATACAGAAAATGAAATATAAATTTAAAATTATTAAAATAAAATATTTTTAAATTTGTATAGTTTTTAAATAGATACATAAATGTGTACCTAATTTAGAAGTGTTGCACCGACGCAACTGTGGAAAATGAAAATTGCTTAGGGTTTCAGGAGAGAGAAACGGTCTTAGAATTTTATCTCGTTTGAATGCTTTAAATTTAATGAGCAAATTCAAATAGTCATGTAGTCGTATCAATTATTAAGATATAATTATGACGGAGGTCCATATTCTTTACAAAAACTGCAAATGGATCACGAACTCCATTATTTCTTGTCTTTAAAATGGACTAACGAGTTTTAAAATGCTTTGGGCTTTAAAATTAAAATTAAAATTATGAAACAATCTTATTTATTTAATTAAGTTGTTAATTTATTTAGAAAAAATAAAATAATTTAATTAATTCAATAAAAAAATTTAGTTTCGATTCTTCGGTTCTCAGTTTAGACCCAACTCAAACCAATCGGTTCTCGATTCGGGTATCCGATCGGGTATTTAACTTATGAAGAACCGCTCAATTCAGTTCGGTTCAAGTTAGGTTCGGGGCTTTTGTCCAACCCTACCTAGGACTGAGTACCTATGTAGTAGGCTGACGAAACTTGACCTTCTTATGCTACAATATAGGTTACATCAATCATTCGCATTAGATCTTTATGTAGAAGAATCCTTGGGAGAAGTGAATATGAAAAATGCTCATTTAGGGATAGTAGGCTTTTGTTTCGATAATGTGGACTTCGGCCACTTACACAGTGCTTCAACTTCAGGGTCTCGGCTACTTACACAGTGCTTCGAGTAAAGCAGTGAATCACCTCTCTATTGTTGTTTTGTAGCAAGGAAATGGTTGAAAATGCCCGGATGACCCGGCCCATTTTCCAAAATAGCCTTTGACCAGTATTAAAAAAAAAAAATGGAAAAACTAATAAAACTTAAAAGTCAAGCATTTTTCTATTTTTACCATCACACGTGACTTGGAAGAGGAAAAAATAAATATTTTAATAAAATATTTCCGTCCGGGCCCAGATTCCTGTTTGGGCTCATATGCCCATAATCTGAGCCGTCTGGGCCCAGACGCCCAGACTCTGGGCATCTGGGGAATCTGGGCCCAGATGCCCATAATTTGGACATCTAAATGGCTTTTTTATTCCTTTTTAATATTATTTTAAATAAATATTTTATTTAATAAATATTGTATTTAATTATTCTATTTAATAATTATTTTAAAATTAATTTCTAATTTTATTATTTAATATTAATTATAGTTTAATTTTGCAGTGAATTTTTAATTATTTATTTAATATTTAATTTAAATAAATAATTAACTTATTTAACGATGAAAATAAAAAAATTAAATAACAATTAAATTTATTTTGAAAACAACTTGAAAAATTCACGAAATAAGAGTTTGTAAAATATAAAATATTATTTAGATATAAATAATAAACTATTAAATATCTGTTTGTTTATTTAATATTCTGTTAATTATAATTAATATTATAAATTATTTTTTTACAACGAAATATTAAGTAAACAATTAAAATTTTTATTTTAAATTACTTGTTTAATTTGTTTACAAAGAATAAAAATGAACAATTAAATAAATGGTTTCATTTAATTTTTCATTTAATTTGTATATTTTAATTGTTTGTCTAATATTTAGTTACAAAAAAATAGTTTATTTTGTTTATTTAAATTTTATATTTCGATTGTTTGTTTAATATTTTATTAATAATAATTAAATATTATATA
>CAIGRO010186607.1:722-24506 GCA_903798355.1 Fraxinus baroniana
AAAAAAAAAAAAAAAAAAAAAAAAAAAAAAAAAAAAAAAAAAAAAAAGGGGGAAAGATGGTTAACACAGTGGAAGCGAATGTTCGTAATTACAAATGAAACCAAGAATTGGATGGTAATTAATAATATTTCTCGAAACAGTAAAATATTTCATTTGGGCTGAGATATAAAAGTTGGATATAAATTTCGACCTCATGAAGAACCCTTGCAGCTAGCTCCTCTGCTGTGTCATTAGCAAGCACAGGAACTACCCTTTGAGCAAGTATACGGCCTGTGTCATAATGCTCATCAACATAATGGATTGTAGGACCAGAGTACCTGTATTAATATTGCAAGAGCAGAAAAATAAGATAGCTGAGAGAAGACACATTTTAGTGACAGCAGAAATCACTGCTCATATTTGAAGAAATGCAATACAGAAGGCAGACAATCAAGATGAACAAGCGAATTATCTATTAAAAAGTTTATGGTTGCATCCCGACGATTGATTATATCTAAGCAAATTGAAAAATTCAAATTGACAATTCTTATGACATGTTATGTGAAATTTGTTGACTGGAAGAGAGAAAATGAGTAGAAATTTATTTTTGCTCATATATCAGAAGTTTGAATGATTGAGTTTACTCTGTCAATAACGATGGCAAGAAGAGAAAAAATTGCGAACTACACCATAACAATACATATACGAACTCTATTGGTCACTACAATGCACCTATCCAAAACAAACAAAATTCTTAAAGAGTAAAGAACAAAAGGTAGCATCTTTGAGCAATATTAGATAGAAAAAGATTGCTTCTATAGCCCAATTTTCAAATTTACACATTGCCTGCACGCATGTCACCTATAATTTGGAAATTTGTGCATCTCCATGACTAAAACTGTACAGTTTTGGCATGAAGCTACATTTCCAATGTCAGTATTTGCTAACTTCAAAGATAAAAGATAGTTCATTACCTTTTACAATTATGAATCATGAATCATGATCACTAACAACTTTTTGGAATATCATAGGACGTAGTTCAATTCTCACATGAAGAAATTGAATTAAATACAGAACAGGAAACAAAAAGAAAGGAAAAAGATATATATTTGACATGTATACCTTGCTCCAGAAGCAATCACTGCTTTATGCACCTTAATGCCAAAATAACCTCTGCCACCAAATGCTGGAAGGAGTGAGGGATGAATATTTAATATGGATTTTGGATAAGCTTGAACCAACTCGGTCGGGATAAGCTTGAGATAACCAGCTAAAAGAATGAAATCAACTTTGTATGACCTGAATAAATTAAGGCAGCACAATTGTTAGAAAGTATTAAGGACATGGCAGATCATGGAATGACAGAGATGTTGGGCTAAAAAAGGGTGGTAATGTGATACGATGTTGGATGTTGAAAAATAGTTCACTCAGATAAGCCAAGCCAAGCACATGGATTAAAAGGCGGCAAAAATTACATGATAGTTAAAAAGTAGCTGAAATACTAGGAATTAAAGCATCAGAGTACTTTTGAATTCAGCCTAAACTCAAACTGCCCATACATTATTGGGCACAAGGTTCATCACTTTTGTCAGTGTTTTGTTCTTTTTGATGCTGAAATTCTATGAAAACAGAAGCATAAGATTCAAGGTAACCTCATTTCCCCTTCTGCTAAAAATTCAAATATCCCGTGCTAATAATCTTATGCTTTCGTTTATTCTAGATTTTCATTCAGGGTCCCAGAAATGGAAGAGAAGAAAAACAAGCTCCAAAAACTGATGAAAGAGAGGAATATACTTCAAATTTAAAAATTAACTGCTTCTTTTACTGTCGGCCTAAAAAATATTGAGGAAACTTTTATGCGTGAAACGAACTAATGCATGAGATAAAATGGGTGAGGACATGCATTGACAATTAGATAATCTAGATAAATACTTTCAGAAGGTAGAAAAGTGTCAGAGTAAAAGAAGACAGGCTGACCTAAGTGCAGCTATAAGATCTTCTGTGGATAAACCCTCAGTTGCATCTTTATTTTTAGGGAAAAGAATAACAGGGATGCCGTTATCTCTTGCATACTTAGCACCTCCACAATCTACAATTCCAAAGGATTGAAGGATAAAATACCTGTAGAAATTAAACAACATTCTCTGCAAAATATAATTCATTCTGCAAATACTTTAATGGTTGCCACGTGAAGATTTACTGTATTAGGGATGCTCTTATCTCAGCGTACACGGCACCTTCATAATGTACCATTGCATAGGATCACATGATAAATACAAGTTGAGTATACACGGTGTAGAACAAATGTGTGTGCCAAATACAAACGCTTCGTACAAATTCTTCAATGGTTGCCACGTAAAAGAATAAGCAATTTCACAAGAATTAATGATAATACCCACTTATAAATTCAAACACTTTGAAACCCTAAGCCTAACAAAATATAACAGAAGACCATCTGTTTTCCAGAATCTCCAAAAGGACATTCGACAAAATGGATTGAGTACACCATCGAGGGTCAACTTAGACATTGAACAATTAAGTAAATAAATTAATTCATCCAGAAAATAAACAAAAAGAAGAAACTTCAATAATGTAGTCCATTTGACAGTTCACGTTAGCACCCAGAAAAATGAAAAATCTCATAATAATATGATTAGTGTACCGTATTTATTGGTGACCAAAACAGCAATATCTCCATGGACGGATCCATTAAGAGTAGCATCGAAAATTGACCTAAAATTTGAGCCTCCCCCAGATACAAACACTGCAAGATTTTTTTTTTTAACTTTCAATTTTACACTATTTTCTTCTATATCAGAAACCACTTTATGTTCTGTTTTTACTACACAATTTCTGCGCCGTAAATTTGTAGAGGCGGGTAAAATACTATGTGAAGAGAAGGAAGAATTGTTTTTCAACCAAACCCGCTTTGTGGAACAGATTTTGGATGAAAAATAGGTGGGTAGCGTCAAGAAGGAAGGGGTTTTAGGGCTTTGAATGGATTGAATTGGTGAGCTTGAAGAAGGACCAAGAATTGAACCTTGACCTCGAATTGACATTGATCAAACACTTGAATTACCAGTGGTCGGAGTGGACAAATGGGTGAAAAAATTCGAAAAAATTTCAGTGCAGGTGATAGTTGGGGTTTGGGTGGGTGCAGGGTTTGAAGGAAGAAGCAGAATCTTCCTTGTCGGGACCTTCAGTGTTAAAATGGTCCCTAAAGTTATTTTATTATCATTCACGTCCTTATCCTATATGTTTATTGCGTAATTGATCCTTTTTATTGAAAACCCAAATATACCCCTAATAGTAGAAGATCCAACCGTAAAATATAAACGGCCAGGAGCCGGTCCAATTTCGTATCACCGGTGGACCGCGTAACAGCTAATAATTACCAAAGACGCTCACAGAATTGAGAAGTCACGCATGGAAATACTTGGTGCATACATTACCGTGCATCAACCAATCGCCATAACCGTAGCCGTGATCCGCCACCTTCTCGGCAAATCCGCTGCCATAGTATTTATCTTGGATTATGGAGGGAGTGGGAGCTAGGCTAGGGCGGTCCTCATCTCGATACGCTCCCGCCACCGTTTTCACCGGTCCCGTCCGAAAGTGGAAGAAGAAGTGGATCCACGTAACGCCGTCTAATTCCAATCAAACGGAAGCCAATGGAAGGGTTAACGGCGTTAATAGCTCTTCACATCTCTTGCTGTACAAATGGACACCGATCACTCCCAACCAAAACAAAGACAATAATGGTAATGACGGGAACAATGAATCGAAGAACTACAGTAACGACGACGATGATTCAGTGAAAGAGCCGCCTAAGCGTAAAGTCAAGTACATTCCGGTATGTATTTTGATATCTTCTTGATTTAGTTTGTTTGCCTTCGCGATTTCATTGTATATGAAATGTATGTATGCTTGATGCTTCGGTGAGCTGGTTATGGACGTGGTGCCTTGAAATGTTGAATTTAACTGAGGATTGAATTGTTTGTATATAAAGTTATTGGTAAATTTCTTTTTTTAAAGGCGAAATGTGGTTTTGGGTTCTTGAACTGGACTAAAATTTATAGTGATTCTTGGTTATATTTTCAAATTAGAAGCTGGAATTCTGGAATTGAAAGATGTTGAGAATTGCCTGGGTGAATCTCTGTTCTCGGAGTGTGTCATTTGGTGAATTTTGGAAATTTCTGGGGCCAGTAGGGGTGGGCGTGGGGCAGCAAAATCTGGTTTTTTCAGGTCTAATTAAAAATTTAAACATCTAGAGGGGATAGAGAGTTTTTGGATACTTGAGAACAATGGGAAGAATGTAAAATTTTCCCCTTCTTTCTTTCCATTCATGGTGATCTTCAAGGTGAAAGAGACTGCAGATGAAATTGCATTTAAAGAGGAGACCTAATAGTAAAGTTAGGACTTCAGAGGCTTTGATCGTGGTGCAATATTCTTGTAATTGGTTTTTGGGAGCTTTAACTCTGGGATATAGATATTAGGGAATCTTGCATTTGAAATTTGAGAGAAAATTTTGTGTGATAAAAGAGCTTCCTTTTCGAAATGGTGAAGGAATCAATTTATACTGCATGTGGATGTTATCGGTTGTTTTGAGCTAAAAATATACAGTTCCTGTTTTATCAAAAGGTTTTATTGTTTCCAGTAAGCTGGAAGGGCTGCATCTAAAGGCTATAAACAATACGAAATGTCATAAAATATATGTTATGGTGTGCGCCTGTGTCTTCTCGTGCGTATGTGTACCATGCTTCAAGCACATAGGGAGAATCTCATTTTTTTTCTGACTTTTCTTGCTCCAATTCAAGTTCACCTAATTCTCTATCCTTTTTGTTTCCGCCTTTTAACAAAATTCCTTGTTTGTAAAGGAAACGACGGAATTGTAAAAATGGAATCCCATCCCCAACAGGGAAAGGCGTTCCCTTTTGCTTCTCCATCAAAACACAAATGGATTTTTTTCGTTTTACTTCAAGCTTATATAGTGTCGCTGTCTATCCTGGTACCTTTTATTAGCAAGTGGACCATTCTGGACATTTGGCTATCTAACCATAACATACTTAGGGTATTCCTGTTCAGAGAAAAGAACAACTTCAATTGAAGCATCAAAACTACGACATATGTTTGCCATCATTTTATTGGATTTTCTTTATCTGAAATGGAAGCCCACCTTTTTGCTGAGTTGTCTTATTGAAGGATCATAAAAGATATGCCTTTTGGCAAGCATATGAACACGCTTCATCTTTTTGCCTTCAAATTTTATTTCTGGCATGTAAATATGTTTCATTGAACTAATGGAACAGTTCCAGGATCTGTTGGCATTGATGTACCTCTACTTTGAAATCGATCTCATTTACATATTTCAGTACCCAATATTGAGAAAATTTCTAATTTAATTAATCTGCAGTAGTTGCAAAATATTTTATGCATTATCAATGTGTTTGTCACTTTGGCTTATACAAATTTCACAATGCTCTCATAAATACAAGGAGAAATTGAAGTGAAAGAAAAACAGATTGATAAGAGAAGAAACCAATAGAGTTAATGTTGAAGCACATGCCATTTTATATTTGTTAGCATCAATCTAATATCTCATGTCATTAGGTGATTGCTCAGACCTGAATGTATGCCCTATCGTGTTCGGTTTCTGTTACTCTCTAGATGCCTTTAATTGAATCTGATTTTGCTCATGCTAAATGGAATTTTCTTGGATTTATCATTATTTTGCACTTTCTAAGTCCCATCTTCATGATTGGTTTGTAATCTCCTTATCTTTGTATCTTTCATCTTTCGTGAGGCACTGGATCTAATTGATCTCGATGCTAAATTATCACAGAAGCAGTGGGAAGCTAATGATGAGAATGAATAATTTTTACATATTTGATACACATTAACCACTGATCCTACCCCAGTACACTTTAAGGAAATTTTGCTGGTGTGGATCATTATTATATTCATGTATTGGCTTAGCTTTATGAATCCAAAGGAATTACCATTTTTTTTACTTGATTTAATTTTTATTGTTGAATAATGAGATCTTTTAGAATGATAGTTTAAGAAATAATATGCAATAGTAATTGGACCAGTATGAACTTTTAATATGCTCCAGTTTTCTTTAGGAAGCCTCAGAAAATCAATAAAGTTCCATGCCTTGTATTATTGTATTATGATTACGCTGAGGACAGTTGCATAGATTCCACTAATTATGTAATGTTTCATCCTCTGTTTTTGGAGATCAAAATAGATTGCTGTGTTGGAAGAACAAGTGAACGAGTCCTCAGATCAGTTAGAGGATGAAGCTAAGCCAATTGAAACTGAGATAAATACAGTGGAGACAACCTCCAAGAGTGAAGGGCATGATGAAAAGCCTGATATCAAGGATGTACCGGTGGATAATGCTCAGGTGATTAACTTACACATTGCAATTCATGGATTTTTGATTACTTGATGGATGTTCTTCCAGTGACCATTGTACATATAACCAACAATTCCTTAAATATCCTTTCTTCTTTTACATAGAGGACCAAATCATCTTTGATCCAACCCAAATTTATAAGAAACAAAACTTAGAGCATGTTTCACTAAGCTTATCAAAAAGTAAAAGTTTGTTTCTAAACACGTTGAGTGTCATTCTTCTTACTTTTAGCCTCTGTTCATCATTTTCAAATTACTACCAATTTATTAGCTATACATTTCGTGGGACCCAATATTATTTTTCTAAAAAAGTTACTAATAATTTTACTGGAACGCTCACTTGTTTAAAAGCGGTTATTTATTTTGAAAGTAACTCTTATTTTACTGTCAAAATAAGTGACTTGTTTATTTCAAATTTAACCAATAAAAAAGTACGAACTTATTTACTTGTACTTAAACAAACTTTTCTAGCAAAGCCAAAACTGGTTCTTAGCTTGTGACAAAATTCTCTTTGAATGTTATTAGCAGTTTTTCCTTCTATCGTTAAGAAATTGGAAGCAGTTTTCCCCTTCTTTCCTTGAGAAATTGCCTGCAGATTTTGAAAATTTTCAGTTTATACTGCTCCTTCGCTTGGATTGTATCTGCCATCTGTTTTTTCACCACCTGATCGGATCTTTACACCTTAATTTTTTTCGAAGTGGTCTTTGGGAGAGAATGACTACTTGTTGAGTGTTGAATGAGCATCGGTGCTGATGCCTGCTTGCCTTCTTGTTTTTTCCTTCGAGCTTATCTAAGTCATTGATTTCATTGATCTCTCTATATTTCTATCTATGGCTGTTTGTGTGGAAGTTTGAATACACGTTATATATGAACTTTTCAATTGTGTTCATATGCGTCAGGCCCCAGAGGAAAATCCTGTAGAACGTAGAGATCTGAATGAAACCCCATTGGATTTGAGTTTAGGCTTGAAGGCTAGTGATGGTGAAAATGAATCCAACTCAAAAACAGTTTGATCAAGACAGACGGAGATAGACAAACTCCAGCAATATTGGGATGTTATGGTTTGAAGCAAAAGAAGAGTAGAATGCTCACAAAAAAACACCGTTCTCCATTGGCTGCTCTGCTCGAATAAACGAGTAAATGCGAGCAGCGTAGCCCGTATTTTTAATTTTTAATTTGACACTTCATTTTTTGAGTTGATTGCAATTTGTATCGATTCTGTGTCCTCAGAGCTGCAATCAATATTTTTTATAATTTGGTACAATCAAATTTGACAGAATGTATTTGGATTTTTGCCCTGACCATTGTTGAATGCAATTTACACCGTGCTGGTTTGGCCAATCAACTCTTTGTCTTGCCCGTGTAGTTTAACAATTTTTCATTACATTCGTATCTTCAATTTTTCATTAATTAGCATATTTTGTTCGTTTATGTCCAAAATTTTCAGATTTGTAAAAAGACTTGTTTGCCTGTCACATTTTTAAATGAGTAAAAACATTACAGCAAATACAAAATTGCAACTTGTTTTTTAAAGATTTTTTTTTCAAAAAATCAATTTTAACAACACATTTTGTGGAAACCACATCCCCCATTTTTAAACATGTGAATCAAATTGATTTTTTGTGGAAACCACATCCCCCATTATTCATGACGCAACGTCGTTGAATCAGAATCAAATCCCAGTCGAGTTTGGGTAATAGGGTCGGGGCGCAACCTTGTTTTGCCGCCATAGATTCAGAGAGCCAACCACTTTACAAAGACTCCAAACTGTTGAAAAGGTAATTTCCATCAAATCTATGTAGAAATTAAAGGTGCTTATGTAAATCCTCAATTAGCTGATATGATGCAAACAATTGAGAATAATTCAGAGAAGTTATATAATTCGCGATTTTTTGTTTTTGTACAATGTATTCGCTTTTCTTTCTTTATCTGTCTACTCAAGAAATTCATTCATGTAATACTAGCAATTGTAGAGCAACATGTTAATTTCATTACATCTATTCCCCTTACTCTGAATTCCCATGGTAGACGATGTTTAGAATCTCTAAGTAACATTTATACTTTAGTATAAAACCCCCAATTCTTAGATGAAGAAAAGGGATTTCTGAAATCCTTCACTAGCTGAAGTTCAATAATTATGAAGCACGGTTACTATGGTGTTGGGGTGGTATTCAGCCAAATATCCTCTTTTCTTATGAGGGTAATTATGATGTCAAGGTATTTACGATGGGATAGAAATTGTAGAACCAGAAATGTCTAACTAGTGCATCTTATTATCTTGAAAGGCTGCTTCGATCACATTTTTTTTTTTAATAACCATGGATGTTCGGGCAGCTTGCGTGCACCTATACTAATTCCACACAACCCTCAAGTTTACGGGCGAGTACTCACCAGTGGCATGAGGGGACTCGAACTGATGATCATTGGGGAGCAAATTCAAGACCTGACCAATTGAGCAACCCCTCAGGGTTAGCTTCGATCACATTTCTTTCGACTTGTAATCACACAAGTCATTATTGTTCAATTTCTTGGAGTCGTGTACATGAAGATAGTTCACACCATCCTATTATGTCAACCAATTTATTAGTAATCTTATCTGTATTTCTTCTGCCGATTGTAGAATTTCTTTCCTTCTGTTTTTAACTTAGGTCCCGTTCGGTTGGGATTAAAATCCGATTAAAATTGAAATTATAACCGTTATTAGGTCCCCATCGTCTAATAAAAGTTAACTATAACGGCTAGTTTTTCAATTTTAATCTGATTTTAATCTCTACCGAACGGGCCCTTAATCTTTCTAGTGACTTCCTCCATTCTTCCTGTGGGTATTTCTTTATAGGCTAGCGCCTTTCCCGTAATTTTCAGCCATGGTTAAGCGATTAGGTAATTGTATTGCAGTCAATTGAGCTAGTAAAGCATAAGATATCTTCGTTACTAAATTACGCCTGATTGTTGTATAACGTGCAAACCAAGTTTCATAACTGACTAATTGTTAATCAAAAAATGACTGTGGAGTGTGGAATTGCTTTCAACCATTGACCAAAATGACTCTACATAGGGCCTAACTTTCCATTATTTTATATTCCTATTTTGATAAAGAAATAAATAATAAAATGAGTTCATCAACGTTAACCTAAAAAAAAACACCACAAGATTTAAGTTTTTCATTTTTTTTTTTTCGTTTACGGGTGAGCAGTGAGTTTGGAGAAATTTTTTTGACATAGCAAACCTCCCTGAAACCTTATAAAATTTTACGGGAAAGTATATAACTCACATAAGAACAACATAAAAATTTGGGGTCTCGAAGACTGCGTTTAAAGCTCGAAATTAGTCCGTACAAACTGTTCTGCCTTTTTCCGGATTTGGTTGCCACATTATCGCTAAAATTATTACAGTAAATTCTACATGACTCCAATTGGCCTATTTCTAATTGCATCCGATAAATAACTCATGAGGGTTTAATTTGCAATTAAAAACAGTTTAAAACTTTAATTATATTTTTCACAACGCCAATTTAAAAACAGCACCGAAACCTGGACTTTTATTTTGTTCTCCTTTTTTTTATCTAAACAAAATGGTAATGTGAACATTGAAAGGGTCCACATGAATCGTAAGATTTAAAACTACAAACTTTGAACACCCCCAAGTGATAGTTAAACAGAAAAAAAATGATCTTCTAAATCATAAGAAATAAATTCCTAAAAATTTAATACTTGCCATCCATGCCGCACCACCGCTTGATCTCCGATTTACTCTGACAAATTTAAATAGGAGTGAGCATCACAAAAAATACTCAGTAGGTTACACATGTTATATGAAGATAACAATCATATATTTAATCATGCAAAAACAGTTTAAAACTTTAATTATATTTTTCACAACGCCAATTTAAAAACAGCACCGAAACCTGGACTTTTATTTTGTTCTCCTTTTTTTTTCTAAACAAAACGGCAATGCAAACATTGAAAGGGTCCACATGAATCGTATGATTTAAAACTACAAACTTTGAACACCCCCAACTGATAGTTAAACAGAAAAAAAAAATGATCTTCTAAATCATAAGAAATAAATTCCTACAAATTTAATACTTGCCATCCATGCCGCACCACCGCTTGATCTCCGATTTACTCTGACAAATTTAAATAGAAGTGAGCATCACAAGAAATACTCAGTAGGTTACACATGTTATATGAAGATAACAATCATATATTTAATCATGCATTCTTACATGTTGCCTTCATAAATAAGCAAATCGATGATCAAACGATTTGCTCAAAGTTCTGATGAGCCTCTGCGACCATCAGTTAAAACATATAATCTCTTAAGGTTCTGATGAGCCTCTGCGACCATCAGTTAGACATATATTCTCCATAACATTGACATTTAAGAACCATAAAGCCCTTCACATGCTTCATACACGAACATATGGAATAACATGTATAATGAAAATTAAATTAATATAACAATCAACTTCGTGTAGGGATCCTACCTTAGCTTGCCAAGATAATGTATTGACCACGTCCTACCGAATTCCTCTCCCAAAAATCTTCTCTCAAGCTCTCAGCTTCCCCCCACCCCCCTTTTTTTCCAATCCAGGATGCGCATATTCCCCAAAAAAAAATAGACTTACTTAATGTGCATCCTGTAGTTTGAGAGATCTTGGACTCTATTCCCATAAACAGAATCCTAACCAAATAGAAATTGTAATCTGGAGTATGTTTAGTGCATATTAAAATGAGAGAATGCATTTTTTTGAAGTGATATGATGAGGAATATATGGTTGAAAAAGAATGAAAAGTTATTGATGTAATGAAAAATATTATTTTATTGAAGAATGTATGGTTGAAAATGAGTAGAAAAATAAAAATGAGAAAATAATATGGCTCAAACAGAGACTTACAAGATCGAAAAAGGACATTGAAATAAGGTTAAAATTGAAAAGAAACATAAACAACCACGACTTTACGTTTCACATTTAGAGTGTGTTTGGTGCATATTAAAATGAGAGAATGCATTTTTTTGAAGTAATGTGATGAGGAATATGTGGTTTAAAATGAAGGAAAAGTTATCGATGTAATGGAATTATTTTATTGAAGAATGTGTGGTTGAAAATGAGTAGAAAAATGAGAATGAAAAAAATAATGTAGGCCAAACAGGGCCTAATAAAAGTAATCCTAATTAGCCTTCATCCTAATCCAAAAGTCAAAAGCATAAATTCAAATTGTGTGACACATAGTAGCTACAAAATGTTAAATGCCTAACTAACCTTAATTAAAATATGGAAATCTTTGGGCTACAATATCTTGGACCTATTCTATTCGAAATAACTTTTCTCAAGTCCAAAATTCACCATTTCATATGAGCTTCGAAACAAGCCCAATATCGATATGCAAAATCCTGGGTAGATGAATACTTGATTATTTGACCGAAAGCTAAAATTTTGACATAAAGAATTATTTTTAAATTATATGATTTGTCAGTGCACACTAAGCCCCGCTGCAACAATGTTCAATTTCTTTACATGTTGAAATTTTTTTAAAGCTATCATGGTTGATTCAACTTGTTCCATCTCTGCATCGTAGGATCTTCAGGCAGCCTCTGGTGTAAGGTCTTGATATTTGATGCGCAGGACTCTCCTTCACAGAAGGGTTTATTCCATCTCCATGGCGTAAGACATCATAGCTGATAAATTTCTTATCTGCTGCTTGAACTAGAATGGAGCACATCAGTAGGACTCCTATGAAGATCTTTGCAATTTTGGGCATAGCCATTGGAAATTTCAGTTACAGTTTTCTGCATTGATTTTATTGAACGCACTCTTGCCAGCTCCAGATATATATTGATGCAGCAACGCGCTTGAGAAGGTAAAGTGGTCAACTGTATAATGTTACAGCTAGACACGTACAGTGAATTATATAAATATGCTTTGAGATAATGCATGTATTTAATGGTATAATATTACAGTTAGACACAGATAGTGAATTTTATAAATCTCAAAACTTCGTTTTATTCTAGAACTTTCTAATCCGTGGAACCAAGCAGGCCCGTCGACGTATGTAAACACGATCATCTTGACTGGAAGATCATGACGGCTCATTGGGGGTTTAGATGATTTTCAAATGAGTCGAAGTTTCTTCCACATTATACGGCATTGGGATGGAATGGTATTGTTTACTCAATGGACGTTTGATCATAAATTTTCGACTTAATTTTTGAACTTCTGTTTTTGTTCTTGACGTTTGTTCGTGTATCTAACATGTGGTATTGTGTTTGGGACGTCTGGAACGCTTGACTTGGTACTTTTCCATCCACAGCCACAGTACTATATCTACAAACAAGTAGAGTTGGTTGGAGGGGGTAACACCTATCTCTTCAACATTTTGATAATAGGAAGATGCTACAAGTACAGGGATTTAAAATCCGTACCAGACTATAGAGGGGTGGGGAAGTTTTGTCAATTTTTTAATCACATGGGGCACGCCCCCACGTGAGACAATTTTGAATTCCTGTAGGAATTTTGTGCCATTTTTTATGCACTCAAATTATTTCTCTTGATAATAATGTCAGTAACAAAACTATGGGCCTGATAACCCAAACTTGAATGGACTCCTGCTGGTCTTAATGGGCTTTCTAAATAGTTGGCCCAAACAACTTTTTAGCAGTCTTTATGGGCCTATGAAGCCCAAATTTTGTAGTCTGTAGAAGGGGTCTACTTGAAAGGGACAGATAGTGATAATTTCCGAAAAGGAGAATGGTAAAAAGATTCGCTGTAGACCCAATCACCTCATATTGCTCACTGTTTAACCAATCAAATTCCATCCATTTTATAGTAATGTAAAGGGAAAATTGCAGGGTATCAAATTTCTCATTTTTTATGCAGACTTGACCCAAACTCTTAATTTGTGCCACTTACATTATCCAATCTTTCAAAAACTTACATTTGGAATCCAAATGGACGGATTCTGTTAGTTTGATTGTTAGTTAATCAGACACTTGACTTTGACCATAATTTTTGACTAATTTTAAAAGGATAAAATTGTAAATTTACATTTTTTCAATAAAAAACACAATTATATTATATTGATATAATTAAATAAAAAAAAGCCAAAAATCTAACACAAAATCCACTGCCTACCACAATCCCCTTCTTCCCTTACGCCCTTATCCGGTTATCCCAAAGCCACCGGTGGCAGCGGTATCCACCCCACACTGACATCATCACTCCTTCTACCCACATACCATAAACCATCCATTAACGGAATACACACTATAAACTTGCACACAATTGAATCATTTCCTATCAAAATCCCTAACCCACAATATAAATCTCACTATAAATTGTTAGCTTATAGTTGATTCATCCTTAATATTTTGATCATAACAAATAAGATTAATATTGTTTCTAACAATTAATTTTGAGTGATGATGGTTCAATGTTAAAATCAATCAATTATTGTCAAAATCAATACAATATAAATCGAACTCAAAATGAAGATCAAAGTGAAAGTTAAGTATTCAAGTCAAATCATTCTAGATGAGAGCTTAAAAGATCAAATCAAGACTATCTAATCGGGCTCATGAAAAATGTCAACATCGAAGTCAAGCATTAAAGTCAAACATTGAGAAAGATCAAGATCTAAAGTTTAAGAGTCAAACATGAAAGAAACTTCGAAACAAGATCAAAGACTAGGTTTCGAGATCATATTTAAAGGTATGAACACTTTGATCTTTAGTAATGAATGACAATAACTCAAAAATCATTTTGTGCGCGAATAGTTATTTTCACATCACTTGCATAAAATATTTTTGATCAAAAGTTAGATTGGTTTTTCAAAATGATACTTGAACTTAGATCACATCTAAAAGAAGAAGAAGTCAACGGTAAACTGAACGTTCGGTTGACCATCCGGACGTCTGGATAAATCGGACCGTCTGGACAAGGCGTTCGATTTAACTGAAATTTCTCTATCCATCCGGACATCGAATGGATGAACCGAACATCCAGTTAATTCACAACGATTAGTGTTTTGACCGTTTTCTGACCGCAACGGCTAGTTAGTCATCGGTACTGTTCGGGACGTTCGAATTGGTCATCCGATTAGACAGAATATTGGACAGTTTGACTGTTATAAATACCAACTCATTTGCTATTTATTTTAAGACTTAAGAGCATTCAAATGAGATACTTTTGAGTAAAATTATATTGATTTCTCATTCATTTATTATTATTAAATCATTTAGCTTTGAAACACTTTTGATCCAATTAGCTTTTGAAAATATACTCACAAAAGTTTTTCATTTGGAAAATATTTTTTGAGCTTACATTTTCACATTTATTTAAATTTATTTCTTCATAGCAAAACTTTATTTTGTTGGATCAAATTTCTTGAATTATTTCTCTTATCAAAGTTTTTCATTTCTCCTCGTGCTTAATTTATCTATATCAATTTTAAAAGAAATATGTTTTTGAAGGAGATTTTTGCACTTATATAAACTTTTTCTACTTCTTCATATTGAAATTTTGATTGAATCAAACTTGTAAACATAATGTTCATCAAATTTTCTAATTTCTCTGTTAGTACTTAATTTATCACAAATTATTCATTGAAAGAGAGATATTTTTGAAGAAGATTTTTGCACTTACATTGTATAAAACTCATTTTCTTTTTCATATTTAAACTTTAATTAATTGAACTAAACTTGTAAAATCATCATATTCATTAAAATTTCTCATTTTTTTCTCTTAGTACTTAATTTATTACAATCATCCATTAAAAGAGATATTTGTTGAGAAAATTTTTGAACCTACGTTGTACTTATTTCTTCATCTTCTAATTGAAACAATTTAATTGATTGAATCTAATTTTTTACTATCTATTTATCAAAGATTTTCACCTAACACTTGAGCTATCATTTATTACTATTTATTGATGTGTTAGTCTCTCTTAGTACTTAATTTATTAGTATTATTTATCAAGAGATGTATTTCATTGTAAAATCACTTTGATAAAGTGTCATTGTGTTGAAATTCTTTAAAGATCAACATTGTATAAGGATCGGTGCTCCTTATTGCAAGTCACCGTGTGGGTCATATTGAGATCTCGTTAAAGTTCAATAGTGGGTCGTGTTGAGATTCTGTAAAGTTCAACATTGTATAAGGATCGGTGCTCTTTATTTGTAAGTCACCGAAATAGTTGAAATGGGTTATATTGCACCACAAGTCAATCAACATAGTGAAAAGACCTTGTTTGTGCCGGAGAGCATGGTAACGGAGGACATAGGTCATTGTTTTGGATCGAACCTCCACAATTATATCGTTTGCATAATCTTTCTCTCTTTTACTTATCGTTATTATATTTGTGCTTATTATTTGAATTAATCTATTTAGTCTTTACTTACTTGAATTTAGATTAATTTTTCGAAAAAATTTTAAAAATCAATTCACCCCTCTTGATTAATTATTATTGGGCTATCATAATTTTGTATAAATAAATGAATTGAGTAGAAAAGAAGCACTGGGCATTGGTTTCTCTTCTAGTGTCCTGCAGTTAATTGGCATCCACATTCTGCCACAACAGATGAATTTGGTGCCTGTAAGTTCACTGTAACTCAATCTTGAATTGCATATTGTGATAAAGTTGCTGGGTGTGGTCCTGAGTCTATAAATGGGTAATTGATTAAGGCAACTGAAGCGTCATTTTTTGGTGTAGCCTAGAGTCTGCAATGAGTGGAAAAGATGTAGGCGGATTTGGGGAGGAGGTAAAGACCTAAGCTATAATTTGTGGTAGATTCAGGTCCCTAGAAGTGCCGATGGTGTTACACGGTGGTTTCCTCCGAGCAAATTCCATTTTCCTTTTATTAGCTTTTGGCCGGAGCTATGGCTTCGCCGACTGCCAAGATCGAGCTTTTATCAATGGACAATAATTTCGTGGAAGAGAAAGAACAGGTCGAAGAATTTGGATGTGCTTGGTTTTGTGGTGCCAACGATTACAGTGGAAGATGGTGGCGGCTTTGGATTTGGTTTTGGGGAGTGGAGTGAAGATGGGGCGGAGGGAGAAAGAAGAAGAAGAACCTTTTTTTCCATTTTTTTTTATCATTTTATTTATTTAATATAATTATTTTTGGTAGAATAATAAAAGAAGTACCATTTTACCCCTTTTGAATTGGTCAAAATTGATTAAAAGAGGTCAAAATTTATTTTTTATGGACAACTAATGGTCAAACTAATAGAAATCGTCCATTTGAATTGTAGATACGAGTTATTGAAATGTTTGGTATTGTGAGTGACACAAATAAAATGTTTAAGTCAAGTTTGTTACATCTCGCTATACAAGGGCCCACACGTGGTCTCAATTATCCTACGTGACAAATGGTTCGACAATCTTTCTCCCTAAACACCTGCACAAGGCGACTTCACCAAATAGGTTTGCAGTGGCAGCGTTGGCAGTCAATCACGTAATACAAGATCTCTCTCCCTAAACACCTGCACAAGGTGAAGTTAAACCGACCCTCAAGTACGGATGACCCGCTTCCCCCTCCCCCCCTCTCTCGATAGAGCAAGGCTGGACCGACCCTATTCTATGTAGACCTCTTGGGAAATGCCGATCCAGGGAGAGGCAGCGAGAAGATCCTAAGCAGATCTTGTATTACGTGATTGACTGATAACGCTGCCACTGCAAACCTATTTGATGAAGTCCAAGGCCGCAAGCTAGACTGCATTTAAGGATATGATTGATTGATGTTTATAACAAGAAATATAGGTCAATTAAAAGGGGCCGTGTGCATCGCTATCTAACGACCCTTATCCTCCATACCCAAGTATAAAAGCTCACATTTAGTAATATCCGAGGGTAATGCAAATTTAGATTTTAAAAAACTATAGTCTTGCTATCCTATCTTTTATCTATTTTCTCCCAAAGCCGACCTCCTTTTTATTAGGAAGCACACATTTAAAGCTCCCCCCATACTCATATTATTGTTGCTCCAACTAACTTGACCGTCGGAGCGTGCACGACCAACTCCACCCCCTTTTGGAGAAGGTCACGTGTGACTAACGGTTTTGTTCTAGTGTGCAGGAATAAAGATGCGTGGATGTTAGAGACCTTGGAATGTGTTGATCACATCACCAGTATATTTTTTAGGATCAACAAAGTCTACATAAAAGTGATAGATTTAATACCGTGGCTGCAATTTTTCCTAATGTAAACTAACGAGTCTGCAAAAGCCCTGCTTCGCACTGGAATGTCCCCGATGCCTGAACAAGCCCACCATTATACGTTGTCAAATCATTGAAAGTCATCGAACTTATAGGTACGTTTCATGTTAGTATCTCAACTTTAATTACTTCAATTTTTTTTTGGTTCAACTATAATTTTTATTTTCCACTTGTGTTTTGAGTGATTGACCCATAGTTATAAAATCCGGCCCGACCTGGTCAGTTTAGTCAGAAAATCGGCGTGCCCGAACCCTTAGGCGGGCTGAGCAAATTAATTTGATAAAAATGTACTTGACTCGTCAAAGTCGAGCTTTGACTGAGTTAATCGACGATTTACCCTGCTCAATTACCGATTTGATTGAGTAATGAAATTCTCTTACAAAATTTTTAAGTACAAGGTCCTTGGACCTCTAAGAAAAATAATGGATTTCTCACCGATTGAATATACAATATTTTAGTATTACTTGTGTACAATAACTTATATCTATCCGATGAATCATTTATAATTTTTATAAAAATATTCTTTTAAACAAATTTTGCCCAACCTTTTACTTGATTTTTTTTTATAGACCTAAATAATTAGTGGAAAATGAAATAAAAAAATTATACTTTATATTTTTTTTTGTAGGTTTTTATTCAATGATCCACCAGGTAAACTACTAACCCATTGATCCATTGCATTATACGGGTCTATGTCCGGATCGAGCAACTATGGATTGACCATTGCTTCTTTGAATATAGAATTCAACGGGATTGAATTAAATGGGACACTCCCAACCCTAATCACAATCTTACGTTTTGAGTTTGAATGATGGTGAATGCAGCTTTGAACACGGAATTCAAAAGGATCAAATAAAATATGATACTCTAAATCATATAATTATAATAAACATATAATCAATGAACATTTAACGAGTTTGAATAAGTCTCAGTTTGATCCTTGTGGTATTTGCTTGGCCACGAACCTCGATTTTTGCCAACATGCATGCCTTGACATTGTTTGACGTTAAATAAATAAAACTTTATATGCCTGGTAAGTAAATTGTTTATCCAGCGACAAACAAGTCTTAGAACACACATTATGTCGTCGTATGAGATTGATAGACAATTTTAATCACAGTTACATGCGTAATTACGAAATTGAAAAAAAAAAAAAAAAGTTTAAAGGAAGTGAAAAAGAAAGACAGAAGTCAGATGCCTTAGAGTAGCTTTTCATCCTGTGATTTTTCTCTTTTGTAGCATCTTATAGTGAGATCTAACTGGATCATATTGAAACAAATTAATGTTGAGTTACCAATATAAAACAACCTTTCAAGTTGATTGACCTTGAGTGAAAATTTGCCCCTTCGTACCCTTAAAAACCAAGCACTCAACTCATCCCCTATCCTCTCTCTCTCTCTCTCTCTCTCTCTAACTATTATTAGTCATGAAGAAGTTGTACAAGAAAGGCACTGTTCATCCAACGTCACAGTTGGCTTCAGATCAGTTGCTGTCCTTTTTACCGGCGACAATCTTGACTCTAACGGTGACTTTATCGCCGGAAGACCGAGAAGTTTTGGCATATCTCATTTCTTGCTCCTCCACCAACTTTTCCAACAACCAGGTCAAGAATACCCAAAAAACCACCAGCACCGCCGCCGCTGACCACCGTTCGTCTTTCAACTGCTACTGCTTTAGCTGCTACACGAGCTACTGGGTGAGATGGGATTCTTCTCCGAACCGTCAACTCATACACGAGATTATAGATGCATATGAAGATGATCTGCAAATGAAAAACAAGAAAGAAAAGAGCAAAAGAGAGAGAAGGAAGAGTAGACGTAATAATAGTCAAATATCCGACGAGTCAAAAGTCACTGAACTGAGTTTGAGTAAGGACGAGCATACTGAGTCAAACTCGACGGCGGAGAGTGCTGATCCCGGTGAGGACACGGCGGAGGAAGAAGTGGCAAAAGGGTCTGTCGGGGGGTTCTTGAATTTTCTTGGAGAGAGATTTTGGGGTGTTTGGACCTAAAGATATCGGAGGAAAATAGGTGATTTAAGTCTCTTTTGCTTATACAAACCAAGAAAGTTTCCATTTTTTTTTTTGGGTAGTTCTTATGTTTTGGTTTTGTAGCATACTATGTAAAATCTCAATCATGGGTAGTTTAATGTAATCACGCAATTAGGTTTTGTATCAAACAACTTTAGGTAAGTGATTCTGTAAATCGTGTCCAACTTCAAATAGATTTTGGACACGCTCAGTCCATTAATTTCTACAAAGATCTTGTCTTTATGAGTAAGGTTCATTCTTTTCCATCAAAAATTGGACGACGTTAGAGTGCGAAGCTACGCTTATTCATTTAATTTTTTTTTAAGATGACCCTATTGGGGTCTTTGACAGGAAGGATTAATGGGTAATGGAATTTCCCGTTTATTGCAATTTATGTGCAAACAAAGGTTTCTTTGCTATTCTCTTGTTTTCTCCCCGACATGATTTTAGACCTTTACGAAATATTCCTTTTGCTACCTTTGTCCAATGCTATTAAATTGTTTGTTTCTCTACATATTCCTTGGGGTCCAATCCAATTCATTATCTTCGACTGAGCTTCGATGAACGAAGTATAATAGCATTCTTGGTCGAACAACTTTTCAATGACATTTTATCAAAATTTACTAAATCTTTTATTAAAAGCTTTGTCACACGGACCCTTACAAAGGCACAAAGCTGCTAAAATGTAAATCAAATAAATTCAATTTTTTAACATGATCAATCATTTTATACTTAAAATTAATTTAAAATGGACTGCATGGATGCTGCCTGAGAAAGTAGACAGGATTCTTGCCAAAGTCACCCTATCTGTATTAATCACTAAAGAAGTATTTTCAGTTTTTGATGGTTTCCTAACCAAGTCATTGCCCTGTGAGTCATCGATTCATTCCTCAACAGGTACGCGGTTGGAGACCTGGCTCCTCCAACTACTTGGGAGCTTACGATTTCATACCAATTCGAATAATTTATTTAATTCGTTTTGACCATACCAAGTATAAAGTTTCATCTAACGTGACATTCTTCTCCATTATGTCACTTCAAGAGATGCAATGCATGCACGCTAACAATTCTACAATGCATTTTTAAATGAAAGCATTCACCGACAACTCTTGTTTGATCCATGAATTATACTTTCGAGATATATATATATATATACACACTACTTGTATTCTTTTTTTGTTACATTCATCAATGTGGCTATTAGAGTGCATTTTGTAGCTTTTTTCCACTCTTAAACAACAAACACTCCAAAGAAAATAGTTAGTACCAAACAAGCTTAAAGTTAGAAACTAACCATCTTATTTGAATTTTCGTATTCTATCTGGATCCAAATGGTGGGTGATAAGAGTCTCTTGTATTTCCCAATTGTCACGCATTGGGTCATCGTATTATAGTGAAATATTGAAAATCAAAGCATTGAAATTTTGACCTGTTGAGTATTGGTGGGAATGAGTCAACAAGCCATTGCTATTAATAATTTAATATTTCAAAATTACATACTTAAGATAGGGACTGAAGGCTCAGTCGGTAATAGTCTGCGCATTTGACTGCTTCCAGCCTTCCACATCTTAGTTACAGAAAAGTCTATATTTTATCCATATTTTCTCCTGTGCGCGTTTGGGATGTCCACTGGACGGATATGAGACGGTCGGTCATTCTCACTCCCGTCCAGTCGGATATATTTGTCACATTGTTCCATCCACATACCCGATTAAAGCGGGGTCAGTAAATATTATTATTTTATTTCCAATTTATTAAGAACTTCTTATGTTCTATTTAAAAATGATGATGAACATTTTATTTTTATTTGATAAAAAACTTAAATCTGAAATTAATTTTAAACAGAGCGGATAGCGAAGCGGGGACTAAGTTTTTCGTATCCGCCCCGTACTCGTTTCAGGGCAATGACCCTCGGCTCGTTTACCCTATTAGCCGAGTAATTATCACCCCATTCTGGGCAGGGTCGTAGATATCGAGTCAAACAGATTTTTTGTCATCCCCATGTGCGTTGGATTCATTTTTTAGTTAATAGTCAAATCTTTGAAGTTTGTATAAGTAGATGATTATGAGATTCGAACTAAAAATTCTGTAGATTTTCGAAACAATTGGAAACTGTGGACCCAACACGGGGTAACTCTAAAAATAGCCTAGTCAAAGCACATAAATTCCACATTGACTTTTCTTTTCTTCTATAATTCAAAAGTGACATATTTGAGTTCAAAAACAAAAAAGCTCTTAAGTGAATAAAACAATTACAAAATATAGTTTGGTTAAAAAGACAATACTATTCTTTTAGTTAACAAATAAAAGCCAAACACTCCCTCCTTAAAATTACAAAATTAACTCCAACACAGATAAAAACTGTCTCATCTTCTTCATTCTAAAAATATCGATAGTTGATGAAAAAAAATATTTTCTGTCAATTACTTCAAATCGGTAAGTATATTTATGTATGTTTAATTTCATTTTCGTTAAATGTATATACATTTTACTCAATAAATTAAAATTCGACATAGATAACAGGCAGATAATTTTTTTTGGTAGATAATTTTTTTAACAGATGTATAATTTTTTTAAGTATGAACGGAAAAAAAATCATTTGCTTAACGGCCTTAACGGCTGTTACGAAAAAAAAATCGAAACATCCGATTTTTTGGCTGTTAACAGCCGAATAAGTCTGATGTTACTCTGCGTCTGTTTGAGTATTTTTATCATAACTTTTTCTCCCGATATCCGATTAAGGCGACTCAAAATGCATTAGAAAGATAGCTCAAATGGATACAACTTTGCTAGAAATAGCTCTTTTTCAATTCGAACGTTTACTGGGCCAAAAATGGATCTCAATCTCCAACTAAAAATTTGGACATCATTGTGGGTTGAAAATTAATTTGTTTTCACTTTTTTTGATCTTTAGTTGTATCCATATGACCCCTAACATTCTCAAATCTTCATCATGAGTTTCGATACAACTTTTGAGTACCTTGATATACAGAACAAGCTGAACGTTGATTCATTTCGATAAGATATGATACTGAGAATTCAATTTAAAGAGCATTTGCCGTTTTCAATTTCACATATGAAGGTTACATCTGATATTGAAGTGAATTATTTGTTTAAGTTGGAACAAAATGCAAATGACACTGATTTACGTGACTTTAATGAGGAAGGACGACGCGGAAAGTAGAAATGAACATTCAGATGGAGATGGGATACAGTGGAGATAGCTCGCGAGGATGACGCTAATATTCTCGAAACAATTGTTCATCATTGTGACATCGCTGTGACGCACAAAATTCAATCTGTAGTTCAGGACAACGATAATGTAAATGAATTTACAAATGATGATTTAATTGCTTTATCCCGTCGAAACATGAGCGGGGTGGGAGCTTAGGGGTCGGAACGAGCTGACTGTCATCTAATTCTTCACGTGTAGTTCTCGATGATGAAGATTTGCATGTTGAGCAACTGTCTCAATGTCACATCCAAGTGATACTCCATGCTGCAAAAATAAATTTAAATATTAGCACATGGAACATAAGATAATGGAATACAGCATAATCTCAAAAAATTAAGTGAATCGAATTGTAACAACTACACGGAAGAAATAATTTTAAATTAAAAAATAAAAGGAAAAACATAGAATTTGCCAATTCGCCGAAAAATAATATTTCATTTTAGTAATTACCAATCCGCTGAGCACTATTCATTTCTGATGCATTTTCATTTTTCCCATTTTACACTTATTTTTTTTACTGTTCAGTTAGGTGGAAATGGCAATATGGATATTTCACTCATGTTTCACACGTCTCTCACCGCATTCTTCTTCTTCTATATTTTTCATCAGGCTTCTCAAATACGCTATATTCTTCTTCTTCTATATTCTTCCAAAATATCTTCTTTATACACACTTTTTACCTCTCTATCTCTATAGATAAAAATTAAGGCGGTGATTTTCTATTGCACTATTTGTCTTCATCATCCGAAGAAGCCAACTCCAACATTTCTAAGGTATCTGACACGTCGAAAAAGTGTTCGGCTTTTGATTACCGCAAGTGTACGGATCGTTCAAGTAATAAAAATGGGTTTTGAAGTCCAAGTATCGTTCCCACGAAGATTGAGTAGTTTAAATGTTAATTATCTCGAC
>CAIGRO010186619.1:0-21517 GCA_903798355.1 Fraxinus baroniana
ATTGTACGTTTAATTAGGGCGTGTTCGGTAGATATTAAAATCGGATTAAAATTGAAAAATTAGCCGTTATTGTTGACTTTTATTAGACGAGTGGGACCCAATAACGGCTATATTTTCAATTTTAATCGGATTAAAATCCATACCAAACAGGCTCTAACTGAAAAGCAAAAATAAATTCATAACATTTCAACGACAATTATAGAGTTTTTAAAAGGATTTTCAGGTGAAGAAACCTTATTTTTGTTCAACTTTTTGCTAGTAAGAATGACATCAAGAGTGTATCTGATAAACATTTTACACATTTTTTGTGTTATATTCAATTCAGTGCACCAAACATGACATGGATATTCAAAAAGTTAATTCCTTCTTTTTTCTATAAACAATCGAAATGTATGCCAATACATAAACTTGTTGCTTAGATTGGGTTATAAAGATATCATTTTAAATATAGTAATTAAATTTCAATAAGGTGGTTGGTTGTTGTTTGACATGTTTCGACACGATCTAGCTTGGATTGGGACACTAAAATCTCTCAATCACCAAGCAAACACATCGAGCCCCAACGACCAATAATCAGCTACGGGGTCCACAGACAACTTATCATGGACGCGTCAGGCTACAGCACCGTATTACTTCTTGTCATGGTGAATATATCCAAATGCTCAAACTAAACTGATATATTTACCAAATCAAGGGAAAACCCATCAATTCCAGATCAAAAATTAGATACCATAAGGCTCGATTTCCAAGCAATTACAAACTTCACAACTGGGGAAAACAAGGACCTACATATACTAAGTACTAGGCTAGATACAAACTTGAAGAAACTATATCTGCATTTATACTTGAAATCTCTTTCCAGTCAATGAGAAAGCATACATGGTTGCTTATCAAGATTTTGAAGCTTCCCTAGAAACAATTTCCTGCTCAAGCTATTCAAATTGAGAAAAAAAAAAGTCAGAATAAGGAGGTGAACAAAATTGTAAACAATGGAACATAAGTCAAAATCTTGGAATGAATAAGGATGCAATTTAAAATTGTTTAGAAAATTGGAAGCACCGAAAATATATAGCCATGTGAGCAGCAAAAATTAGTCCATCCACGAAAGGGAGTGAAGAATGGATGGCCTAGATTAAAATTTATGTTCAACTTTCCAAGATTAGACAACAGGAGAAATTGATGTGCTTATCCTAGAAAACTATTAAAATTCACTTTGATCACCAAAGGAAAAACAAAATCTTGACAAATCACAAATCTATAGTTGAGATCTTCCCCATTCCCTCCTCCAAGATATGGTTTTAGATTGCTAGCCACCCTGACTAAGGTCAACATAATGCTGCTAAATGCACCTGGTTAATTCCGTTAAGTGCCTTCAAAACAAGGAGGTGTGGGATACTACATACAACCACACTGGAAGAACAGGCAAGTTTCAGAAATCATGTTCGTGCAAAACATAATTACCCAATGAAGTAGGATGAAGAAATAGAGGGGGATAAAAATAAACAAAAGCAAATAGATGCCTCTATACAAACACAAGTGTCCAGAACACTATAACTCCAATGAAGTAGGATGAAGAAATAGAAGGGCATAAACATGTACAAAAGCAAATAAATGCCTCTATACAACCATAGGCGTATGAAACACAATTACACCAAATGAAGTAGGATGAAGAAATAAAAAGGCATAAACATAAACAAAAGCAATTAGATGCCTCTCTACAATCCATTATTAATACCTAAAACCAGTGTGATCAAGATTTGAGGTACCAAAGGTAACAAAAATTTATTGTCCGAGGAGATTGGTAAGAGAACATAAATAATTGGCATCATGTGTTGGACAACTACATTTTAGACGGTTGATCTTAAACCATAAATACAAGCATCCAGGCCCATGTAGAAGTTGATCTTGGAAGATTTTAGATCTATTTATTATACTACAAAAATAGTGCAGAGACTAATCTGTACTAACTCTGAGTAGAAAGTAGAGATCACGGCCATCTAATTAGAAGTAATTTTAAATTTCTTGAAAACTGAACTTACAAGTTTGGCAAACTGCAAATATGTGCCTTGTCAATACAACTAAATGGTAACCGTATGCAAATTGTTAAATAAATAATGGAGAAATAGGAAATAATGGTATATTCCTTTACATTTACTGCTAGAATCTAAAACAGTAGCAGCATCACAAAAAACTATTTATTAGATTTACAAATTTCTGGGCCACTACGAAATTTCCTTGCACAAAACATTTCAGCTTGAGACACGTACTCATGAAATAAATGGTCACCAAATATTTTGGATTCACATTAGGCTAGAAATAAGTGCTTCAAGAAGCATTATCTTAACAAATATCCCTGACTAACTTAATAGTTAGCATGATATATAGTATAAGTACATAGTAAATTCCACATACACTATTTTTCTAGTCAAAGAAATTAGGACGAATTACAATTACAGTAGAAATCTTATGTCATGGCCTCTAAAATTAAGTTGCACTGCATTGTAAATGAACAATTGCATGTAATTTGTTTGCATTCTCTGTTTCCTCTTATGTTCATGTAGATTATCTTGTACTCTTGCATAAAACTCAACAGGAAATCATTTAATAATAGATCCATTTGGGGGTGGTGTATGTACCACCACTAATGTTTTTACAAACAGATTGGAAAAACAATTCAACTTTGCATCCAGTGCACCAAAAAACATTTCTTAGTAAATAACTAGAAATAAAAATATAGTTCTGGTTTCCGTTTAACAAATCCTGGTTGCCACTATAAATTCATGGTTTCAACAACGTATCTAAAAAGCATTAAAATAAGAAATTTCAAAAAGCTACATCATCCAAAGGTATTAATGCTTAATAGCATTCGGAAGGTACAGATTTTTATTTTGGCTTCACCATGAAGTTAATATTATAACTTCAATCAGCCAATGTAAGTTGCATCTAAGACAAACAAGCTCCACTTAGTTTCCGTATCTAAGAATTTACTACTATTACAGATCCATTTTCTAATTGATATCTATCAACACTCACATGAGTCACAATGTGCTTTAGAGTAAACAGGGAGATTGGAAATGACATCATGGCTATTGGATAAGTAAACTGAAAATCAAAGCTAGAATAATGAGTTCACCACCTAGTTCTTTTACAAAAGCGAGAGATGGCACAGCTGAATGTTAGAAGTGTAAGAAGTACTAAAAACTGAAGGGTTTGGATTCTGGTAAGTCAATTATTTTGGTCTTTGGATTCAGGTTCCAGATTCGAGGGATAGACATGTGAGGGAGGCACCCCTTACATCCCATCAAAGAAGAGTTGTGCATTGAGTCCTTTGGATATTTGTTTGGCAATAAGTAGCTGACTAGAAAGTATAAAAACAAAGGATTGCAGCGAGGGCAGAGCAAACAAAAATATAATGTTGTTGTCCATCGGATAATTTTTGGCAGGAAAACAAAAAGAAAATAAAGGATATAAAGACTCAAGATTTACTAAAACTATCAATTATTATATTAAAAACTTTTGAAGGAGGCAAAAAATGGCTTTCGACAATCTTTCTTCAAAGTATATCCCTCCTTGCCTATAATAATAATTACAAACATCTGATTTTTATTTGTTTTCTTTTTCATTGTGATTTGTACATGAAACTTGGTCTAAAAGACCCTTTGTTTACTACCAGTCTAGAGTTTACACCATCCCTTCACAAGCTAGTTTACTAACTTTAAAAGGACAATTTGAGAGAAGCAGCATTAAGCATAAATTTATTTCCTATATTCCTGGTCGTACTTCCTAAAGTGAAAAAAGAATTATGCAATTTGATCGAGATTGTCATATTTTTGTGGGAAAATATCACATTAATATTTTTCTCTTTTCATACTGTTTTCAATGTCGGGATTATATTTATTAGCATTGCCATTTTTGTTCGTAATCTAAATGCATGAATTGAGTTGCTCAATAATTTGTTCTCTTCGGGTCTCACCAGTCAAAAGTTCCCTATTATATGAGTATGTACTGAGCAAAGCTTTTAGATTTCACCATCTCAATAATAATGGCATTTCTTCCATGTTATATGGCTTTTAGCTTTTAGCATTGCCATTTTCCATGTTAAGAAAAGGTCAAATGAATATCACCAATGCGCAGATATAGTTCCATAATAAACCACTCAAATGAAAATTGTCATGTTATATGTCACCTTGAAAATGCTGTCTAACGGACTTTGCAGATAATTGTACTCTTGCTTAATATCATTCAATGCCAGGCAACACCTACAAAAATAAATTACAAAGCAGAAGGTAACAATTTCCATCAGTATAGATAAAAGAAGAAATTTAAAGATTAATATGCAAGATACTAATTCTTATGCCTTAATTAATATCCCTCTTTTGTGAAAAAATATCTTTACAGTCTCCACAAAATTTCTTTTGAGAGAATATGTTTAGACAAGCATGAACAATAGAAGCTAAGGATGAAATGGATCAAAATTAAAGAAAATGTATTATTGAAGATTAGATGAAATTATGTTCTCACTTCTCACAAAGATGAGGAAAATCAAGAAAATCCTGACTGAGAATACTAACCATGGCAGTTCCTGTCATTCTATCTGTAGTAAGTAATCCCAATGCTTCCAGCGATCCTAGTGAGGCTAGGATCATAATATATTCTACTGAGTTATAATTCAATCCCTCCATTTGGTACTAGAATACCTGACTGACTGGTTTGGGATAAAGCTAACTCTTGCTTATACATTCCCTTTTTTCTTATAATAGATAGGCTGCCTCTTTCCCTTTTGAATAATAATATAAGTTTTCAAAGCTTCATCCATTATGGCTGAACCAGTTTCTACCCAACTCACTATCCCTCTTGTTCAGTTCCCATTGGATTTACCATGTTCAAAAAGACAGGAAAACAAACATGCATTTCATGACTGATTTAAGGCCAAGAACAGAAGCAGCATAGCCATGTTCACTGGATTCAATATTGAGTCTTGAAAAACAAATGACTTCCTGCATTGTCTTCCCAAGATTTTCTGTTCTGCATGAACCGACCCCACTGGAAATTAAGCCTCTGTTTGGGCTCCATTAAAATTATAATTCATTCTTTTCTCTCTTCTTATCAACCACACATTCTTTAATATTCTGCGTAAACTCAAAATTTTTCCTTCTTTTTTAACCATACATTTTCCAAAAAATTACTATTCCAAAATACATTTTTTCCCAATATCTAATTAAAATGAAGGCCAAACAACCACTAAGAAATGTCCTGGAAAGGATGGGGGAGTTGAACTTTGACCCGTTAAAAAGAATATACTTGTGGCATTAACATAGTGGAGCAGTAGAATAATTGAAAATGGCCTTTACATTATGATTTAGCAATGATATTATTTAAATGAGAAGAAAATAACCCACACTACGAGTTTTATAAAATATAAAGCCTACCTGTGTGTTCTAGTCCACTCAGGGCCACTGAGGTGAGAAATGGCTGTAAACTTCAGGGCCCCGTGGGATTAGTTGAGGTGTACGCAAGCTGGCTCGGACATCCACGGTTATCAAAAAAAAAAAAAAAAAAGCCTACCTGTGTAATTATACCCACACGTTCATTTGTATTTGTGCTGAATAATCCTTTTGTGAATAGTATTTGTCAATTTTCTTTGGTTCTTTTGCATGTAATGTATGTAAACTCTTTTTAGAGTGGATTCACAAATCTACCTACTGAACATTATCCTATGCGACTAAGAAGCTAGTTCAGGACTAGAAGTCTGATATACCATACTGTTAATGAATCGCAGTTACAACACACAAATCCATGTGATCGAAGAAATTAATGATGCTAACCATGGTTGCTTAAAGAAGGGGAGAAACTTAAGTCAAATTACTCTCCTAAATCATCTTATCAACACTGACATTGGCCAACCTGTCAGTTGTTGCTAATACTAACTATTTGCATTTTCAATAGTCAATACCATACAAGCCGCTATAGACAAAGAATGCTATTTACTCGAGCTACAAAATTAAAGGTTTTTTGGCTATTGAAAGAACAGGTACACAAACAATTTCTTCACTCTCCTCATATTTCTTTTCGAACTTCCTTACCAGAAGTCAGTGATGTTGTTTTCCCCCTCATCCCAAGCATTAAACACAGTCAAAATTAATAACATTAAACCTAATATGCCAAATATTTTAAGAATATACCAACCTGTCGCATTTGTTATTTTATAACTTTTAAATTACAGCAGCAAGGATTACAAAGTTCTCCCAAGATGACTCAAAGTGACAAACATAATTCTCCAGAGAAAAAAAAAAAGCAATTGGAGTTGGAGGCAAGTTATGGGTGTGCTTAAAGATAAAGCTTTCTTACTGATCTCTGGATTTATCGTCAATAGCCTGGCGCAAATAAGTGCATGCATTTCTCAACCGACAAGCTCCAATGCTGCCAATTACATTCCAGGATATAAACACGATCATTTCAACAGCAAGATAACAGTTATAGGCAAATGCCAGACACGTTAAAGCAATACTGGACTAGTTCACTAATGCAATCTCCCAGAACTCCAGGTATCTATGGAAAATCATTTTCTCAGTAGAACTTAAGCTGAAATATGGAGGGATTTAAATATACCCATCCATGAAAATATTATCTCTGCAAAATGTTTTAATCTATCAAAGTAATTCTAGGTCCTAAAATAATGTTTAATAAACAAAAAACAGCCATAATATTACCATGCAGCACTTCCTTTGAGCTTGATACAATGCACATACATTTGATTGTAGTCCACATGCGATTGATCTCTATTGACAACCAAGAAAAAAATTGATTTCAGTAAATAAAGTTCCCTACAAAAACATAGAAGTAAAGAAATGCTATTTGACATTAGAACTTACATAGCTTTTGCCATTTCCTTCACAACTTTATAAGCATCGGCTAAAAATACATGTATAAGTTCCACAAAAAAGAACGGACCATTATCCTCCTTCAAAGAATGACAATGCCGAAAATAGTCATCAACCAAGCCCTGCAAGCAGTGAAAATTGATCGTATCTACTGAAAAATTAAATATATACAATAAATCAAATATTTTTTCTAGGACAAGACAAATGATAAGATACCCACATTAAACTCATTCCAGAACTTGCTGCCTCATATTTCTACAATGAATTAAAAGAAAATTGAATTTATGTTTTTGATGCATTCTACACAAGCGTGGGATAGGAAATAACCCAAAGAGAAGTTTAAATATTCGCTAAAACAGTGCTTGATACAATTGCCAACAACATATATGTTAAAATGCAATCACGGATAAATATATAAATTGATACAAACGGGTAAACAATTGCATATCAATTAACTATATGTATAAATGCACATATGAATGCAATCTCACGTATATACAAATATGAATATTTTCAGGATACGCAACCCATATAAATTTACTAACATTGGATATTACTCCGCCTAATCTAACTCAACAAACCGAAAAAAATAACAATAACTTTTAACTGAATTTCCAGTTCTAATTTTCCGTTCTTAAGAATCAACTTCAAATGCTGTCAAAAATTAAACGAACCCAAATTAAACCAAATTCGAGGTTAAAAGTTTCAAATTATATTTAAAAAGAAAAGGTAAATTACTTGCTGTTGGAGTTCACCAATGCGATTAATCAGCAACTGGTTGAGAGATTTTGTATCCATTTTCTTGTAATCCATGGCTCAACAGTCCGACGTGTAACACACAAGTGACACAACAAACGAGATTTTGATTGAGGAGTTCCTTCAAAAATGGCGTGAAAAGCGAGAAAGCATTAGATTTGAAAGAATTTGTTTTCATACATAGATCTTTATCTTCTTTTCAAATTAGTCCAAACTACCGCCAGTCTCTTTTTTTTGGTCAAATTACTCTCTTTTATTACTTTCTTAAAATACCTATAACATTTTATATTTAAATATTAACTATATTAGCATATACCCGTTTTATTATTTTTCACTCTACAACTATTCTTTTCAACCATAAGTTTGTGATTTAAGGGGTTGTTTCAGTCCCATTTTTTTTTAAAAAAAAAAAAAAAAAGCATTTGACAGTAGTATTATTATGAAGAATATGTGGTTAAAAAAAAAATCTTCGAATTTACTTGTAATATTATTTTATTGAATAATGTGTTACTGAAAGAGGGTCAAATCACCGCAGAAAAATGCATTTTGATGGAAAAAAATGAAGTTCAAATAAGGGCTAAAACTTTTCAGAATTTTTTGTAAAATTTCTTCCAGTAGAATAGTAGTGTACATATATTAAAAATGTCGAGAATTGTTGTAGTAATCAATATTTCTAGTAGTTCGAGATAGACATGATTCGATCAGTTTGGTTCTGAGAAGGACCAAATCGAACCGAGAACTAGTAATTATCTAATGCGACAACTGGTTCCCTATGTAATTATAGAACCAAACAAAATAACCAAAAATTTAAGTAAAAAACGTTTTCAATTTTTAATTACTAATGCAAATTTATGCACATTCATTCAAAAAATTAAAAAACCTCGTTCGATGCAAAGGACAAAAAATGAAAATTTGGAAGACAAAACCAGGCTCTTTAAGTTAAAAAATGTTAAGTTGTGTGCTTTAAATTGAATTTATTGTAATGTTTTAAAAAAATTAAAATGGATTAGTTGGTCCACGTGCACCAGCCTCAATATTAAAAATAAAAAATAAAAAATGGAGGGTCAAAATAGATTCTTGGTTATTGTTCGATTTGCTTGATTCCAGTTCTTTTATTCACATCGATTAGTAGTGTCAAACTATATAAAAATAATCATTACAAGTAAAGACAAATACATAAAGTACCCAATTCACCCCATGAAACAATAATAAATGTATTACGACTTGAGGGAACTCGAGCCCCCGAGCCACAATGTTTGCTAGGGTTAACTCATTGTCGACTCCCTTAAATGGTGTCATCCCATATAAGAGTTTGTAAATAAAGATCCCTAGTGTCCACCAATCTACTGCATTGCCATGCCCTTCTCTTGTCACGATTTCTAGGGCTAAATACTCATGGGTCCCGACGAAGGACATTGATCGAGCATCAACTTGCTTCGTTACCATCTTTATGTTTCCATTGTATCCTAACCGCTTCTTTCCATGAAAGCAAGAGTTTCGTGGAACGACACAACTCGGTAGGATGCATGATTTCATCGAGAATCAAATTAATGGATCTGTTCTTTGATCGCTCGACTAATAAGTTTTTGGTTAGGTATGATCATAAACATGTTGTGCCGTTGACGTTGACTATCAAAATCCATCAACATTATGTGACCATTCGATCTTGCTAAAATATTTTCAAGCTTCAAATCGCGATAAATTATCCCCGACATGTGTAGGTGTTCTATAGCAGTCACCACTTCAGATGCATAGAACCTGATGACTAACAATAACAATCATAAACCGCATTTATAAATTTTTATGAGTTAATAGTTTCTTAACTTATACTATTTCTATTAAGTACATAATGTGTTACCGAATTGACAAGTAGTGGCCCTCTATTAGGGGGCGCCTGGAAGTTAATAGTTTCTTAAATTATTCTATTTCTATTAAGCACATAATGTATTACCTAATGTGTTATCGAACTAGGCGCCCCCTCTCCCCTAATAAGGGGTCGTCACTTGTCAATTAGGTAAAAAACAGGCGTCTCCTAATAGGGGACCGTCACTTGTCAATTCGATAAATAATTAGATAAATAGTTATGTACAACAAGAATAATTCTTTCTATTATCTCACAAAGTCAACCGTATTGGCCCATACTGAAAATGAGCATGTAACAGAATAATTTTGAACCAACTTTTGGTACTAAAATTTATATCTCGGTTCACTCAATATTGACATTACAATTATTTCATTTAGCATGTAATAATTAATTATATCATCCTTTTCTAATAATTAACTTTTAAAATGATGACTTACTAGTTACTTCAACGTAGTGACGTAAATTAAACTTTCACAAAAAATAGGATGTGCCCAAAAGTGAATGGTGTAAACAAATACTCATTGGACAGTAGCTTCGTCGAACCTTTTTCCGGGCTGTCATTGCCGGAGATTGCGAAGGTCGCCACCGGGACAAAAATCGGTCAACAAACAAGACCACCTAGGACCATCCAATATAGTATAGAGTGAGGGCAAAAATGGATGGTCCAACATTTCAAGTATTTCCCTCTCTATCCCTGCCCTACTGTCTTTGTCCCTATATGCCAACTCCTCTTTGTCCATAACCTTGGCAGCAAACATGCACCATTTACCTTTAGACCCTTTGAGCTCCACAAGATACACAATGCCTATGTCACCACTTCCAAGCTTCTGAATGAAGGTGAAGTCATCAAGTGTTGCAATGTGTATATCGATTACCGAGGACATCGGTTGTGGCGGCCGAGGCAGAGCTAGGAGTATTGTCAAGGCTATCGGCTATTTCTTCCATATATTTTTGCATGGTGGAGCAATTTGGTGTGAAGAAAGATGAACGATGGCTCTGTTTGGTACAGATTTTAATCTAAATTAAAGTCAAACAATTAATATTAATCACATCTTTCATGAGTCTCACAGCTTTTCAACCACACATTTCAAAAATTTCTATCACAATCTACTAAAAATCTAATTTTAATCACCACCAAAAACATTAGTAGAGAAATCAAGAATGAGTGCAGACAGAATATGGTAGGGAATGTTTTGGGGGCAGCAATATAGGGAGGCTGGGTCATTCTGCCGGCTGTTTGAACTTTGAATGGTATGGAGCTGTGGCCCTTTAATTAATTAATTTATTAATCAAATCCCTATGATTAATAATTAGGAAATATTTCATAAATAAGAGACTGAGTTTCACCAATTTCAAATTTAAGAGATTTTTTTAAAAATTTAATTAATTAAATATAATAATTTCAGAATTTCATATAACTTGATTTCAAATTCCTATAAATGGTCACAAATCACAATTTTTATGTCACAAATTATTTTACAGTTACAATTCCAAAAATTTTATGTCACAATTTGTTCTTCGGTCACAAATCTATCAAATTAATAATCACATACTTATTTATTGATTACAAACCACAAATTTTATATGTCACGACTTATTTTATGGTCACAAAACATCAAATTAATTGATCACAATTTATCAAATTATTGGTATTAATAAATTTTTAGGTCACACAGCATTTATTGGTCATAATTTATCTATTTCATTGGTCACATATTGTTTATTGGTTATACACCAATCAATTTATTGGTCACAATCAACCAAATCATTTGAAACCACAGTGGCCGCCACAACACCATTGCAACAGCCCAAACCACCGTCGCTAGAACCACCAACACCATCTCTCAACAACAAAACCATTTCTCGAATACCGTAGCCAACACCACCACCAACACCACAACTCACCCCCAACCATCGTACCACCACAATCACGACTTGTACCATTACTGTAACCCACCATCACACCGACATCACCGCAGCACCAGTAGCCAGACAAAGGGTGTCCCCTGCTAAGGTCACTAGAGCCCCTACCACCATCACCTTTACTGTCGTAGCCACCTAATCCACCACCACCACCACCACCGTCGCACCTCTACTTGCACAACCGACAAAAACTCCCAACAACACCAAAATCACTCCAAACCTCCATAAGCAGCATCATCACCAACAACACTACCACCACACCCCAAGCAGATTCACCACCGTATCACCTCACCATCACTACAGTGGCGGCATGAAAACCACCGCAAATTAGATCTAACCGCCGCAAAGTAGATCTATTACACCGCCACTGCTGAAAACCACGATAGCATGAAATCACCCCAAGTTGTTAGTCGTGATGCCAGAGATGAAGTCACCGCTCTCAAATATGCAAACATGGGGATGACGTCATCGCTCGCTGTTATGGTTGCGGGCGATGGTGGCTTTTGCTCTGTCACCTCCGGTTGTGACGGAGAGAAGAGAGAGTGAGAAGACGAAGAGAAGAGAGTGAGAAGACAGAGAGAAGAGGAGGAAAATGTTTGCCAGTTTGGAATGAAATTGATTAGAGTTTGGAATGAAAACTATATAATTAATATTTGATTTTTGAAAAGTGAAACCTAATATCTAAAATTTGAAATTAAATTTTAAAAACTCTTGTTTTGTGTAATTTTCACAATAATTATTGTAGACATTATAATCTTGTTGTGATCTTCAATAGATGGTAAGGAGTAGAAACCAAATCATATTATCACTTGGCCACGTACGAACACAGTGAAATTCACCAATCATCAAGAAAGATACGAGTTCACTAGTCGAAAGCACTCTTATACTTATGTCATACAATGTTAGCATTGAAGAAGAAGGAAATGAATTAGAATTTTGATTACGAGTTCAAATTTCATAATTGTGCACTAATGTTGAACTAGCTTTGGGATAGCAATGGTTGGTGACACTTACCGAGCCTTCTTCACCAAATTTGTAGTCGTCATGCCTTACAGCAATAATCAAAGTTGTACCAAGTAGTTAGCTATGATAAGCAGTCACATGATTAAAAATACTAGTCAATCTATACAAGAATGGGTGACTTGATGAAATTATTATATGGTTGATGTCACCGGAGATACATATCGACTTTCATTCAGAGATAAGATCTGAATCTAATAACGGTCGAGAGGACCATGAGACAATATGTGATCATTGGCTTGATATGTCTACTTTGTGATTGAGTAATCGGTGTTGGTGGTCATGCCATGTATCTACCATGGATACTAGCTACAGCCATCAATAATCAATTAGAATATTATTAAGCAAATGAATGGTGCCAAATTGACAAAATCAGCGGAGCATACTAAAGGTTGAACCCCAACCTTGAGGGCCCCACTTGCCCTGTCATGGGCCTTCATGAAGGAAGTAAATCGCGGGTTATAACTCCAAGGGTACAGTGTGGAAGACTACTTGTACACTTGCACTTACCTAAGGACCAAATCCATATCTCAGAATTCGAACCCTTGACGTAACAAAATCAGCAGAGCATACTATATCTTAGATGATGTTGAAAGCAGCAGCATGGATTAAATTAGTATCTTAAACAATTATCCATATAATAAGTCGTAAATACTATACTCTTGAAGAATATTCTGCCCTAAAGTATTACTGTTAATCAATCAAAATATGGTTTTTCAATTTGTACCGAAAATGGATGACGAGGAGTTTGACAACCTCTCACATGCGTGCGGGCCCCGCGTGAATAAAAAAGTTCCAAAAAATGTGGGTCGTCTCCCTATTGTGAGTGTTCGTCAAAGTGTTTGTCAACCATTTTCGATGAGTGCAGCATGGTTGATCAAAATATACTTTGAAATTTCAGTGCTCATACATATAATTTTAAATAATAAATGATTCCAATTTGAACTCAAGATTTCTATGTACATTATAACATAAAAATAAACAAATAATCTTTGTAATTATCTCTTTAACAAATAAATGACAAGGACAAAAATGAACGAAGTAAAGCTTTTTGTAGATAAAAATGATGTTTTATCAGTTTCCAAACTTCGAAAAACTTTACTATATATAAGTAATTAATTTCCAGATTCTATTTGTCACCCATTATTGTTCCAAGAATGATGTAATGAATAGTATTTTTTGAAGAATATATGGTTGAAATTTAAAGTAACTTTATTGGTTTATGTGTTGAATATTATATTGAGTGAATGTTTGGTGAATATTGTTTACTGTAGTAAACAGAGTTTGGTAAAATGATTGACAAGCAGGGGCTTATATTACTTGGTAAACTCAAAGATTCAGTGTCTTCCCAAATGTTGCAGTCGAGTCTGGTTTAGTTTAGAAAGTCGTGGGCCTCATGGCCGAGTTTTCCAAGTTTGTACAGCTCATAAGTCGCTGGATGAAAAGAAGATTAAAAGCTGCAATTCAGCTTTGGCCGACTACGGACCTACGGTATTAAGTCTGCTCGGTCATGTCTAGTACTGTATATTGAATATGCCTACAAGTTGCAGTGTTCCAATTATATGATTCAAGAATTAATAACGAAATGCAATACCAAATAAATAATGTCAATTGTTATATATAATGATATGTCCATCAACAGTAGGCTGATAAATTGTACAGATGAGAATAGGATGTTTCAATAGTGACTCTTATACCAGATTACTAAGGATTTAAGCTGAAACTTCAATAGGGTAGAAAATAAAAAGAAAAGAAAAGAACTATGATACACTTGCCAGACTTGTATCAAATAATTGCAAATGCCATCCCTTCTCTTCAAATAGTATCTGTACAAGCAAGCAGCCGAAGATCAACTAGAATTCTGTTGGTGTGACAAGATACCATCTCATGGTCATACTATGTACGACTTCTGGGAACTCTTTGGGCCACGCTTTCTCCTAGGATTGGAACTGATTGCACAGGACAAGGCGTTGACAAGGTCAGAATCCTCTTCGGTAATCAAAATCTTAGCAGCACTGGGATCGGCCAGTAGAAGTTTTGCAACAAGGTATCCCGCAATAGACCAGGTCTGAAAAAGATGTGCCTGCTTCCCGATGAAGCGAGCTCTTTTGGTATCGTAATATTCAGGCCACTTGTCTTTTGATATGCGCTTCTCTGCAACCTCAATGGCTCTGGCTGCAATTTCTGGTCTATTCATTTTAATGCATGCAACGGTGAGCTGCAACCAAATAAAGTGAAATCTCATGTATTAGTGTTGAAGACAAAATTTAAATTGATAAATAAATGTCTCTCATCTCACAGCTTAAGCTTTTAAATGAGATGATTAAATATAGCACCAGAGCACGCAAAACACCACCCATTTACAAAAATTTTAAATGCGTAAAGCTTTTATAAAAATGAATTTGGACAGGACGTAAAAGGGCATATTTAAGACTAAATTTAGATAAATAATTATGTCCCCTCTCTATTAGCTTAAACTTGATTATGTGGTTCAAATTTTAGTTCCTACTGATTGGGGGGGGGGGGTCATTATATTATGAATAATGCTATGTAGCACTAGTGGTGCTTAGCACCAGTCTACAATGTGGTAGTTGCTCATTTCCATCTAGATCGGTGTTAAGCACCACTAGTGCTATATAGCATGATTCATATGTCATTCTAAAGGGGCGCTGCTTGCTTCCACATTGAAATTGAAATGCAATTTAAAGGATACCCTTAATCATTTTGAAACTAAGGGGACGCTGCTTACTTAATTAGGATAATGCAGCAGTAAATACAACGAGAAACCTCAGTCGAGATTAAAGAAAAATTTTACCTGCCAAAGCAGAGTTGGCCATGCACCTCCATTGTGGTATGACCAAGGCCTGCATCAGGAACAACAAAAATTTATGACAAGGCAAAGAATATAAATGAAGACTCGAAAACTAAGAAAGAAGGTTAATTTAAGCAACTAAGAATTACGTGTTTTTGGGATCGCAGCCGGTGATAATCTGCCACTCCTGGCCTTCAAGTGCAGGATAACATATTTTAAACGGCATATCTGCAACCAAATCCGACCATTTGGCTTCAATAAGATCCAATATAGCATTTGATTGATCCACAGTTGCCAGGCTACTGACAATAGACCACAAATTTCCAAGAGAAAAGAACCGGAAATCCATGTGAGCAGGCTGTAAATTCCCAATTAGATAGCCTCCTTTATTTGGCATCCATTCCACTAACCATGGAGAAATTTGATCAGGGTAAATATTGAATTTGTTAACAGCATCGTATGAGTACTCTTCGGTCTTGTAGCGGTAAATCTCGTTAAGTTTTTTCATATCAATCCAATAATACTCCCTTATATGAAATGACAAAGCAAGAAGGCGATTGTTTAAAGCACGGACAAGATCAGCTGACCCATCCTCTGGTGCAAGCATTTCACGTGCACAGAGTAGTGCTGAATAGAATAGTGCCTGAAACCACAGTTGAGATCATTTATTTCTAAGCATGCCACAAATAAAATACAAAACTCCCAAAATACAATTTCCCTGGAATCCTTGTAATTCTACCACGTCAATTAGGATTCTAGCAGTATATGACAAATGAATCACCAGTAACCCTCAGTTTTAACCATATAAATGGTCCACAAGGTTTCAGTGTCCTTGATCTTAAAAATATCAAATATCAAATCCTCATCTCCTTAGTTTTCTTTATGAATCATGCAAGCTCTGACAAGCTCTAAAATACATAATAACATACTTTACCTTCTACAGAACTTAAGTCAAATTGATTTTTTTTTTTCCCCACAACAAATAATTTGAGTTTTCTTGATAAGATCACAACATTATGATTATAACAGATTAAAGAAAAGCTAAAGTACAGACATCGATAAAAAAAAACAGAAGGAATCTTAGCAAGTTACGGGAAAAAGTAGGACCGTCTCATCAAACTTCAAATTGAATTTTCCATACCAATAAATAGTTTAAAGATGAATTCTATCAAATAACAGAACTATAATTCAGAAGAAAAAAAAAAACATTTAGGAGGTTTTTCAGTACTCATTCTAAAAATGTAAGCACATATATTTTTATTAAGCACGTGTAACATGTATGTGGACCCCTTTTGGCAGATAGGAGAAGGAAAGGAATTAAAGCAGTTCTCTATTCATACATATTTTTGTGCAATTACTGGCCTAGAGAATTGAATGAAATACATTAAAAAAACAATGATTCAAATGACTTCCTTGCCTGAATCTCCAGAGGATGACCATGAATTCCCATCCGGCGATCTATCATGCAAGAACCATCAGTCACTAATAATGTCGGAAACATATCAAAGCCATCAGCAAGACATAGCCTTAATATCATCTTAATTCCAGTTTGGACATCAATTCTCTCCTGAACAGATAAATCTCCAGAACATTTGCCATATGCACGCAACAAAATAATCCACCATAATCCTGAGAATCACAACACAAGCAAAGGAACTATTCTTGAATACATGATGCAAAAAATATATTTTCCTTTAGATGTAACTAAATCAAATGTCCCGTAGTTACCAGAATCAACCGGTGCAACCCGGCCAATTGCTGCCTCTCCAAAGTCAGGATCTAGTATCTCTTCTGTTGCAGAGTCATCACCATCCAGAGGAACTGTGCGCACTTTAAAACTGGCAGGCATCAGCCCTTGACCGGGGCTATGACAGTCAACGGTTTTTTCCCAGCTCTGCAAAATGGGAGGTGTTTAAACTCATCCATTTTTTCCCTTCAAAGCATGAGCTTCACACAAATATTATTAAGGAAAATGTTTGATATGCACTAAATATACCATCATTGCTTTTTATGTTAGATCAAAAGCTTATTACTGTTGTCCTAAAAGCACTGATTCATTGTCACACGTGCAGTAATTATGGAAGGCTTTTAAGTTAAGAAGGTTAATTTGGACAAAGGGTCGACGTGGTTTGGTCAATCACAAGTTCTCAACTACATGGAAAGAAAATAGGCTGCAATTTATATTTTTCCATAAATCTATCCTTTATTTACAGTGGAATTTATGAAGATTTATAGTACTGATCTCCAATTCCAATACATGGGGAGAAATCCAAATTAAGATTGTTAGCACGACAAGGTTTATTTTTAATTGTTTTTCATTCCCTAAGATGCTAAACCTTTAATGATATTTCAGCTAGGTGATGGAAAGAGCAACTACTGTTACACTTGGTAGTACATAAATAGTTAGTTTCCAGGTTCAATGAATATGAGCATCACCTGGAGGTTGAGAAAATAGGAGAATCTTCTTAAAATCCTCATAAGAAATTAAAATCTATCATGCCTGTTCAAGATAAAAATATCTCTATTAAAATGACAAAACCGAACATGAAACATCCAGAAGATATAAATCAACATAAATAGGTTTCCTTAACAATCACTTGATAGAAAAATATAACCTGATTATACTGGAACAGAATGGATATAATTTTCTCCTCTTAAAATACAAAATTATAAAAGTGATGAAGAGGTTCAATGACCACAATCAGTTGAATTGCGAGAGATGAAGAATTATTTTCATTGTAACAAAGAAAAGTCAGTACTCAAGCATTTCAAGACAAGCCAGAATAGTTAAGCAATAATTTGGCAGGAAAATAATCAGTAGATCAGAACAATCATGTCTACCTGTAGCTGAAGTGTGTGAAGGATAAAGTTGCGAACAAGATCATATTCTCCCTTCAGAAGAAAAGCTATACCAGAAGGTATAAAGTCTCGAATAAAGACCTGGTCATAGTTCAGAACATTGGAACTACTCGGGTCCTTTGCAGCAATTGTGCCTATCGGATTGCCACAATAAGAAACAACAGATTCCCTTAGTAGCTCCCATGCTTCATCCTCAACTGAATCAGCAATAACTGTTTGCAAGGTATCTCTTACAGAGCCATTATCAGGTAAATTACTATTGGATGTCACCTCTTTCTTCAAGCTGAGTTCTTTGAATTCAAGAGCATTCGGCATATTGCCATTAACTGAATTGAAATCCTTCGCATTATCCACAAACCATGCTCCATTTCCACCCTCTGAACTTATCCCACTTGCACTCTCAGTTCGTTGGCATTTGCATTTGCATTTTGCATACCGTATTTGGGTTGTTGCAACATTTCCACTTAAGACGTGAGAAAACTGAGGAGATACACTAATGCTACACTTGATAACTTTCAAATGATTTGCTCCCATTCTCTTTCTATATTTTACCGAGGATCTAGATTCTGACCGTGATTTACTAAAATAAAGTCCAGAACTAAAAAGGAGAGGGACAACCCCACCACAAACTCGCATAATTGCTTCAGACGCAGCCATTAACACAAAGCGACCTCAATGTAAAGTACAAATGCTCAAAAGTGAACGAAGAAGAAATCCAACACCCCTCTTCAATTTCAAATGCCTAAAAGAGCAGACAAAAGTAACAATCACTATCCATATATGAGATCAGAATAAAGGCGAGCACACTAAGCAACTGGTAAATGATAAGAAATTGTTGCAATTCAAAATGAACACGCGTGAAGACTATGTTAAAGATGAATATATATCATTGAGTTCAAGTAAAATATTTCTAGGAAACAAATGTTCATAATAAATTATTTTATTCACGCAACTAAATGATGAATAAATCAAGCCAGCGGGTTTTCCCAATACCAAAAAAAAATAAAAATAAAAAAATAAAATCGACCAACTCTCTTTAACACAAAATTTCAGCTTACCACACAAGAAATAACAAGAATATGCCCTAAATACCATAAATATAATCTTCATTAAAACTCGGATATTCCATACTTCAGCATCTTTTCCGCATCGCATCATCTTCAAAAATTGCTGATTATAAAAAGAACCTTACCATTTTCACTACATACAACACCCTACGAAAATTTCGTTCTACCAAAAAAAATAGATAAACAATTACAAAACAACCCCAAACATAAAATAAATAAATACCTTATAACAACACTAACTGGAATTTATGGGTCGTCGAGTATAAAATTGTAGTTTTTGATGGGAAAAAATCTGGGATTTTTAAAGAAGGTAATGAGGGCGTGAAACTCACGTGTATAGAGAAATGAGCCAATGGTAAACTTCAATCGCTCTTTATCATAGAAAATATACAAGTCCTTCTTTGGTACACGTTATTTCATAGGAAGTTTTTCCGCATACGCTATTGATACTGTTTTTTATTTTTATTTTTCTGGTACTGAATTTTCTGGTCATGCGATGGGTAATTGTGATTTTGATTAAAAAAAAATAGATTTTTAATAGATTTTGATTAAATTTGATTAAATTTATTATTGAAAATTTGTCAATCTCATAAATATACGGTTAGAAATAATTTTTTACTTCGATTTAAATTATAATCAATTTTTTAGTTGAACCAGCCCTTCAAATTGAGCCCCTATTTGACAACTATTATTTGAAAATTCTTTTTTTCTATATAATCATTTTCAACGACACATTCACACAGTAAAATATTCTACACGTAAACCAAACTTTTCTCTACTTTTTAATCGCACATTCTTCTAAAAATTACTATTCAAACAAGTGCTTATAGTATATGTTAATAAAAATTAATAAAATATGTGGTTAAAAAATTGTACATTTTATGAAATATGTAGTTGAAATGAGTTTTAGAAAATGAGAATCAAATGAGGACTAACGTTAAGCCCCTATTTGGTTTTTCTTAAATCAATTTTTAGTAGATTTTGATATAAAAAAATGATAAAATGTATGGTTAAAAATTGATAAAAATTATGAGACATATAAAATGTAAGGTTGCAAATAAGTTCAAGAAAAATCGGGGCCATAAGGGCAGAGCCAATCTGTCGAAGTAGGGAGATCCTAGAGTTGTAAGAGGTGGGGGCCTACGGGGGTTCGGGGGTAGCGCCCCCGATTTTTTTTTAAAACATTATTAATTAAAATAAGGGAATTTGGTACTTTGTGATGGAGAAAAGAAACAAAGAAACATAAATTAATATACATTATTAATAAAAAAAAATCAAGAAACATATAAAAGAAAGTATTAATATTTAATTTAGCAAAATAGTACCCTATTACAAGCGTTCCTTTCGAGTCTACATCATTATCATCAATCATATCGAATACATCATTCTCAATATACACAATCAATCTATCATTTAACCATTTATCATTTATTCGATTGCGCAATCGATTCTTGATATAATTCATTACATAAAATACATTGTCTACCATAACAGTAGCAACAGCAACAGGAAGAATTAATGTCAATCTCAAAAGCTTGTATATTAACGTGTATACTTCATTTTATTTTATTTTTTGCCACAACCAACTTTTATATTTGGATTGATAGGATTTAAGCTTTTTATTCATTTGAGGACAAAATGATAAATACAAAAAATAAAATTTTAAAATAATAAAAAAAGAATTTGTCAAAAAATTGGAGGGGTCCAGGTCCCTCGGACCCCCTGCCTCCGCCCCTGGCCATAAGTTAGGCGAAAGTTTTTATTAATTTTATCACATTTTTGTTACATTTAAAATTCTCATATATATTTGACAATCACATTTTTTTTTTAAAAAAAAAGAAAGAAAGAAGAAATCAAAGTGCGACAAATTATTATTATTATTATTATTTTAATTTTTGTTTCAAAGCATCCAAACAGAAAAAATATTTGATAAAAATCACTGTGAATGACAAAATGTGTTAGTTAATAATAATAATAATAATATAACCTGTGATATCTAAGGAGAATAATTATCAATCAATTAAATTTCTATCTTATCTGGGCGCGATTGTTGAGCAGCAAGAATTGATTTTTGTGTCGTTGGGCGTGACACGGTAGACACAGATTGTAGCAGCCATCCTTGATTTTTTGACCGTTGAGGACCGTTGCTTCCCTCAACGGTCAAAAAATTGCCATTTCTGCAGATTAAAAGCGGTACCAGACAACCGCTAAATATAAAAGAGTCACTTTTGATTTACTGTTCACTTGGCATGAGACCTTTATTTATTTATTTATTTATTTAACGTTTGATTCGATATTTTAAGTTACAAATATGCGTTTTAATCGATTTAAAATT